>BHFT01025598.1:0-59597 GCA_004320025.1 Laticauda laticaudata
AAATCTCAGTGGACGGATGCTCAAGGGATAGAGCGTATGAAACACGTATGCAGTGAGTACACAATGGATGCATAGCGGTTTCCAATGGATGGCAAGCTTTTTTTAACATTTTACATCCTCTTTGCATCCGTAAGTGCAGTGGGACCAGGGCTTAAAGATGAAGTGACAACATGATGACTATAGAAGTGGAAGGGAACCAATCCTTTCTTAAACCCTTCCCCCATTCCCTTTTTCACCATCACCTTCTTCCAGGAGGAGAAAATTGAACCAGTTTTCTTCTCTCCTTTAGTCTTCTCTAGCTAGCCCAGACCCAGAATGCCTTTTGGTCAGGAGGAAAATAATTACAAGTGAAGGTAGAAAAAATAAACCCAAGGATAACAATAACAGCTCATGCATGTTTGCTACTGATTCATAACACTAGCTCCACATTCATGAGATATAGCTATTTCCTTCAGCTTTTCCAAGCCTTCTCAGGTTATCCTGAGATTATCTTTCCTGAGAAACCAAACATTTCTCGAGAAGGAAAGCAAAAGAACGAAGGCCAAATTGGAGCTGGCCCTTCCTTTCTTCAAAGTTCACCTGAAATGGAGACCCTTCCTGCTCAGAACTTGCATTTCCCCAGCTTTGCTAGTCTCTGCTTAATAAACAAATTGGAAAATTTGCCATGATGAAGTCAACATTAATACATCAAATTCATTTTTAAGAGTACTGCTATGGACTTTCGAAAATGTTGCCTGAAAACTTTTTAACACAGCTTGGAAATCTTGCGTGGTTTCCAATATTTTGCTCCATCTCTATATGTTTGTTGAAAATATACTTTTTCTTCATTTGCTGGAATCTTTTTCTATTGCTTTCAAATACAATTAAATGAAGACTTTGAAAACTATAAATGTAATTGCCCAACTTCCTACAAAGTGTAAAAACATTATGCTACATCATAAAAAATCAACTTTCAAGACATACAGAGGTTAAGCAGGAGGTGAAGAAGTGAACTGGCTAAAAAGGGAAAAAAATCTCAGTTGGAGAAGTAATGATAAGGTTTGTATTTCACTCCTGCCCTCCTCCCCCCCAGACAAATTTTTAACTGCTGAATGTTTCCAATTTCTTAGATCATACTGATCACAAAACTCAGGTATCAACTCCTGATGTCTAGACTGGCACCAATAAAGAAGTGGTTTGCCAGTGATGCTGACTGATTTTCCAGGCAAGCTTACAGCCTTCCGATTACATTTGGCCCTGTTTAAGATCAATTAGATACTGCCATAAATGAAAAAAACAGGTTTATTCATGAGGGGTGGGAGTAAAAAATTATCATCCTAATTATCTGGAGCAATAAGTATGATATTGCAAATTTAGAAATCTAGGTTGTAATTTACAAGTAAGTTATTGATAAAGCATTAGTTTCAAGTTTGTTAATTTAATGTAACTACAAATTTACTCGATTTTGGGCTACTCTTTGCAAGTCTTTTAGAAAGAAAATGGCAGAAACTTTGTAATTATCATTATTACCATATGTTACTCATTTGCAACATCATTCACTATAATTGCTATAAAACTTCATGATAAGCAAGTTCAGTAGGAAATGTTCATATATTCATATACATATATATGTATCAGTAATACAGATTCCAATGCACTAAGCCAGCTCTTTACACTGAAAGTATGGTAACTTTGAGATGAAAATCCAGGATAATCAAACTAATGAGCTAAGACAGACCTGAATTTCATTTTTTTAAATTATGCTGCAATTCTATATGTGTTTACATAGAAATAAATCCCACTGAGATCAGTGAGACTTGGTCACAGGGAGTTGAAATCTAATTGTGCTAAGGCTTTATTCAAAAAAATCAAATAAAACTTATAATGGTTCCCATTTATGACTTTAGTTTTGATACCAGAAATACAGAAACAGAACACTTCTAATTTCTCTCTCTCTCTCTCTCTCTCTCTCTCTCTCTCTCTCTCTCTCTCTCTCTCTCTCTCTCTCTCCCCNTCTCTCTCTCTCTCTCTCTCTCTCTCTCTCTCTCTCTCTCTCTCTCTCTCTCTCTCTCTCTCTCTCTCCCCCATCTCTCTCACACACAGAAATGCATTTTCTTTGATATGCATAAATAGGGTGTAACAGACTGTATACATTTATTTTTAACTTGTTCAACAAAAACTACATTGTCTAGTAGAACAGTGCTCAGTAAATGGTTTTGGGATGTATTTACATGTGTTTTTAACTAGAAGCAGTCACTTCAGTGTTTTAATAATGCTAATTAAAAATAAAGTTTGTAGACAATGTTTTAATTCTGTGTTGGGAGACATAATACTTTGGTGTTTGCCAAAATAGTTTTAAAGTGTGCCACATGCAAATGACCTCATCATTCCAGAAGCTAGGACTGTGGAGCTCCCAGATCACTTAGGCTATATTCCAAAGAAATGTTTTTAATGATGGAAATGGTATTCCTCTGTAGACTATGGGAATCCCATTTCCAGTCTGAGACCTGAAAAGTCCATCATCAGGAAAATATCATTTTTCCAGTGAAAGACATTATTCTCATTCTCCTCCCAATTTCCATTTAAAAAATGCTATATTGCCTTACAAATTTTCTGCAATAGTTATCCTACTTAATCTAACAGTTCTTCCTTGTTTCCCATCTAGTAATTCAATATTATATGAATACAAATAATGAACACAAATACAAATATAAAAATGAATCTATTGGTAAATGCTGGTTCTTATCACAATGGCTTCCAGCAGATTAACAGCAGATCTGTTCTATCTTCTTGACAAATATATTTATATTTAGATACTCTCGATTCTCACCCCTCCAGCATCTTTCTCATTCTCCAAGAGTACCTCATGATTGCTTCTCAGGAGTAGATCAGTACTGCCTCTAGCTGGCCAATGAGAGAGCACAAAAATGGTGTACTGTTCTCCAACCAGTGTCCCACTATCTTTACTATTATGCCCTGGTTTTGAAATGAAGTCAATGCCATACTTTAAGGCAACCAAAAATTATGGATACAAGATAGTGACTTCACTTCAGAAGGGGGAAATCTGAGGATCCCTGGAATAGACAGAGTTCCCACCACCAGTGCTCAATTTTATTCATGGTTGGCGAAGCAACTGAACTGGAAAATACTCTGCTTTCTGATTCATCATAGCTATGGTGCAAACAAGAGCAAAAGATTCAAGAAAGAACGCAGATTGCAAAGATTTGGGGTTGCACATTGCCTATTTCGGATCTCCCATTTTTGAGTTGATAAAAATGTTTACAAACAAATCCATACAACAGGTCTAGGTAAGGAATTGCTATTTCTATTAATTCATCCTTTTGCTTAAGTGAAATATACACATACAAATCAAGGTAATTTTTATATCAGATATAAGTCTGATACTATAGGTCACAATCCATCTAGAAGTAGGATATATAAAAACTGTTGTTAGTTGAGAAGTTGTGTCCGACCCTTTGCGACCTCATGGACAATGTTCCTCCAGGCCTTCCTGTCCTCTACCATCTCCTGGAGTCCATTTAAGCTCACGCCTACTGCTTCAGTGACTTCCTTCAGCCACCTCATTCTCTATCATCCCTTCTTCTATTGCCCTCAATCGTTCCCAGCATTAGGGTCTTCTTCAGTGAGTCCTTCCTTCTCATTAGGTGGCCAAAGTATTTGAATTTCAACTTCAGGATCTGGCCTGCTAAAGAGCAGTCAGGGTTGATCTCCTCTAGGACTGACTGGTTTGATTGCCTTGCAGTCCAAGGGACTTCTCCAGCACCATAGTTCAAAGGCCTCAATTCTTTGGCACTCAGCCTTTTTTATGGTCCAACTTTCATAGCTGTATATTGCAACTGGGAAAACCATAGCCTTGACTATCCACACTTTTTTTGTCAGGGTGATGTCTCTGCTTTTTAGTATGCTGTCTAGATTTGCCATAGTGTTCCTCCCCAGGAACAAACATCTTTTAATTTCTTGACTGTAGTCCCCATCTGCGGTGATCTTGGAGCCCAGGAAAATAAAATATGTCACTACCTCCATTTCTTCCTCATTTATTTGCCAGGAATTGAGAGGGCCAGATGCCATGACACAAAAACTACTAAAACCAAAAGATGTCCACTATATATTAATTTAATGTCAGTCACAGCCATGAGCTTTAGATCACAGACTGAAAAGCCCAATGTGAACATTAATGGAAGATTTTCCCCAAATGATGGGAGCAGACTACAATACTTAATAAAACTTCTCATTTATAATCTGGTTGGATGAATCAACAAGATACTAAAGAACATTTTTTGAAACTCACTGGACACGGGTAGACCTAATTCAAAAATCACTTCAAAATAAATGATATGGCAGTAATATCTAGAATGAAGGGTAGACAGTGACACGCAATCAGATTTTAATAAGCAAGTAAAATCTGCCCCAACCTCAATAGTTCTTGTCCCATTGTGGTGGAAACAGTTTTTTTCTGCTTATTTATTTTAAAATAATTTGGTATACCATGATATGGTTCTCTAAGCACAATATGCCAGAAAGAATAATCCAAGTGAGACTGTATTGATCAGATTTCTATGAGGAAATCTGCAGTCTTCAGTTTATAGACACTAAGAGGAACTTGACTGTTTGTTGCAATAACCCCAAGTTAGTGTTCATCAGTACTAAAAGAACTACCCCAGTTTTTGATCAGTACGTGCATGCAATGTCTATCTTTAAAGCAATGTGGAATTGAGATAGGAATATTTTTAAGAACATTAAAAGTATGCAGCAAGCTGGAAACAAGTAGGAAAGATTAATAAATTAAACTTTATTTAAATGTAATTAAATTTATATTTAATTAATTGGCATAATTGCAACTTCTGCATTTAAATAATTTATTCCCTCTTGGTCCACGATTTGATCCCCTTCCAGAAAATTTGGAAAAACAGCAGAAAGTTCTACAGTATTCCTATTTCAACTTGCCCATCATTGAAGTAATCTTTGTTGACCTAATCTGTGCTTCTAGGATACAAAGTAAAATGAGTGACAACTACAGGTAGTCCTTGACTCACAACCACAATTGAGCCCAAAATTTATGTTGCTAAGCAAGACAGTTGTTAGTGAAGTTTGCTCCATTTTACGATCTTTATTATCACAGCTGTTAAGTGAATCACTGCAGTTAAGTTAGTAACACAGCTTTCAAATGATTGAGGCTTCCTCATTGACTTTTGAGAAGGTTGCAAGAAGTGATCACATGACCTTGTGATACTGCAACTGTCATAAATGACCCAGTTGTCAACTGTTGAAATTTTGATCATGTAATCATGGGGACGTTGCAATGAACATAAGAAAATGGTAATGTCATTTTTTTCAATGCCGTTATAATTTTGAACACTCATTAAACAAATAGTTGTTAAATCAAGGATTACCTGTGTAGAATATGTGATGTTTATTTCTAGAATGTTTTCTATGAGAAAGATGTCTGGTGCCACATTGTTGAATCCTTTTAATATTGAGCAAGAGTTATTTATTACCCCAGTTTTAGTACTGTACTAGCAACACTGTGTATAATTTATCTTGGAGTCAGTTTTTGTTTGTTTGTTTGTTTGCAATCCATCCTGGAAATTCTACTGAAGAGTGGTGTAAATTAATCCAAAGGTACTTTTTATCTTTGGTGAATACATAAGAGGCCTAAGAATTTTTGGAATCAGATATATATCCAGTTTTGAAAATGGGTGTAAATTGATACTTGAAGCTTTTCTTTTAGGGATGGATTTAAAAAAGTGGAAAGGAAATATGGGATTTTGTTTTTATACATGATATTGGCTGCTGCAAGGATATTCTATGCACAAAGATGGAAAGAGGAGCATATACCTACAGTGGGAGCTAGCTGAGATGGCAAAACTGACTGCTTTGATTAGAGACAACAGTTTACTAAATTTCTTGTGGCTTGGAAACCATTGTTAGGATAAGGAGAAAAATGAAATTTTGACTTTGGAATTTATATTTAATGAATGTATCCATGAAGGAAGGAAATAGAACACCAACTGAGAATTGGCCCTCAAAGGTGGAAATATTTTGAGATCAGTGAATATAGGAAGAATTGTGAAGTAATACTTAGTGAAAACTCTCATTTCCTGTAACATCCTTTTACAATGCAGTGTGAACTGGTAAAACACCTGATACAATGGTTGAAAATTAAGGTAAACTGGAACAGTATTATACTGATTACTGGAAGGGGTGTGTTTGTGTCTGTGTCTGTGTGTATGTCCTGAAGGAAAAAGGTGCTGAGAAATGAGATGTTGCATGTGTGATGTTGACAGACTTATTTGCCTAATATTTTAATAGGTATCTTTTAGCCGGCTCTTGCTCACATGCATACATATAAAGTTCTGCATTCCAAAGCACACTGGGGGACAAATCTGGCATGCTCATGAGCTCATGATTGGACACCTGGGAATAGTCTGATCAGATGTAAATGAATCAGACTGGTGATTCACAAGTTGCTTTTTGAGGGAAATTGAGCCATCATAGCGAGTTACTATTGAACTATGACTGAAGTTAAATCCAACCGCCTTCATATTTGTTATGGGGATAAAATAAAGGAAGATCCCCATGCAAGTTGCCTTCAGTTCTTCAATAAAAAAGTGGGATTGGAATATGTGACCAACTAAATATATATCAACCGGAAATTTCTAATGGATATAAGCCATAAAGGTAATTGATAATTTTAAGCCATTTCAGAATAGAGTGTGGAGAGTAGAGTAGAGTAGAGTAGAGTAGAGTAGAGTAGAGTAGAAGAATAGACTAGACTAGAACAGGTTTATTGGCCAAGTGTGATTGGACGCACAAGGAATTTGTCTCTGGTGCATAAGTTAAAATCTGGTGGTACTTTACTTACCAGCCATCTTATTAGTCTAAGGTTCTACAGAATATTTTTAGTATGTCTTTAATATTCAGTGTAAAAACAAACCTGGCAAGCTTCCTCAAAATGCTGATAGTGTAGAAAGCTAGATGAAGGATTCTCAGCAAATACTATAGAACCTCAACCTCCTCATACTCAGAAATTTTGTGGAGAGTTTTTAGCTAGGAATATTTACCACCTATGAACATTCTGGTTCAATAAACTTTACTTTCTTTTTCTCCTGTTTTTGAGGCCCATTTGTGCCACAGATTCTACTAAGACAATCTCAGGTTTGGTATATTGTTAATTAACCTATCTATCTATCTATCTATCTATCTATCTATCTATCTATCTATCTATCTATCTATCTTCTACCAAATTTTTAAATTATATTTGTTATTCAGGTCTTATTATGGCTGGTTGCAGTCAGCCAGACGTTTATACTGGATTTACTTTGTTATTTACCTACTTAGTCCTTCCCAAGGACCTGGGATAGGAAAATGTTGTTTGATGGTGTTATTATAGCAGGGGTGTCAAATTGGCAATGGCACGTTGTCATTACATGATGTATCACAACTTTTTCCCCCTTCCCTAAACTGGGAGTAGGGGTTGCCAGCGCTTGATGTATCTGACCTGCGGGCCTTGAGTTTGACACCCATGTGTTAAAGGTATTGTGGCAGAATATAAACTGTTCCAAGTAATGTTGCCTTTTGCCAACTGTCAGGAATTTTGTCAATGCTGATGGTATTCAAATAATGCTCATATGTTTTGAGATTGCACCCAGGGCGCCTTATACTATTGGTACTGTATTTGCTTTCTTTTGCTACAGTTGTTCTACTTCCATTTGCAGGTCTTTGCATTGCCTTCATTTTCTTCTGTTCTGCTATCTTCAGGTACTGCACCTCCACTACCTAAACCGTTTTGTATTTCTTATCTTATGCTAAGTCAGAGAGCTATGTGGCAGGTGCTTGTCTGTTTGAATTATAAAGTCCCAAAGCACTTACTGTATTTTTCACTCCATAAGACACACTCCCCCCCCCCTCAAAAAAAAGTGAGTGGAAATGTCTGTGTGTCAATGCTGGTCCTTTGGTTAATAGCTGGGCCATGGAGGTGGGGTCCTTTTACAATGTTGAACCCCGCCTCTTCTTTGTCATTGCCCGCCTCTTCTCTTTTCTGCAGTGCAGGAGTCAATAGGCAGAGCTGGCACATGCAAAGACACCTATTTGGGGTCCTCTCAGGCTCTGCCTGGTATTTTTTTTTCCTCCTCTAAACTTAGGTGCGCCTTATGGCCACATGCGTCTTATAGTGCGAAAAATACAGTAAGTGTTTTTGTTTTCTATTACTTTGTCTATTTTATGGCCCCATCAGTTCTTGCTTGCAGGCAAATGGCATTTCTTGCAGATATTCCACTACACCATTGTTGCTACTTTGTTATGCCACTGTCCGTCATCAGTCTGTGTGATCTTCTTGCTAATTGAATGGTCCACTGTTTCTTCAGCTTTTTGCAAAGGTGGCATTTGCTGTCAGTTGTTATTATCATCACAGTATCATTATCAAAATGATATGTTTATCAAAGTGGAAAGGTAGTACAAAAAGTTCATCTACATAAGATATAGAAATTCTGAAGAGGAATATAGCTTAATGGCCAACCATTTTTTAAATTCAAGACAGAATACAGTTCAGACCATACAGACAACTTGATGCCTTCCAGGAGTTTTGGACAATTCCCACCCAGCTTCGCCCATATGGCTAATGACAAAATGTTACAATTATGGCATTACAGTGCAAAGCAAATAGTGATCTTGCTATCTGTTCTGTTCCACAGGTATATGTATTCATTTGATAATTATTTTTATGGAGCACATTCATATGACTTACAAACCAAAACAGAACTTTACCGTCAATATATCCTGCTGATATTTCTCTGGTATCAGCTGATTCTCCCTGAATCTGGAAACTGCACATCTCCCACAGTTCATCAAAGTTGTTCAGAACTTCTTTGGGCTCATTTGGGCTTTTCCATAATAGATAATTCATTGGATTCCTCACTTTAAAACTTAGGAAGATAAACTAGTGGTTAAAAAGTCCGCTAAACAACTGGAAATGTGGTGCCTATTACACATAAATCATAAATCATTTCAAGCATATGCGTAATATTGTACTTTTGTCTGTTTTTAATTTTCTCTCAAGATCAGAACTTTAGTAAGGCTTAATTATAGTAGCATTCTTTCTGCTATTATTGATCTTTCACAATGAAAACTGTCCACGGAATGTCAAAAACATATAATACGTATTACACACAACCATCTAGCTTGTTAAAAAGTAGTTTAATTGACGGTATATGCAGTCTCCCTCTCTTTCTGGTGGCCTTTTTTGAGATTTGCCTAAACATGTCCCACATTTCAACACTGGAAGCCTCCCTGAGCCAAGATGAAAATTTTCTCAGTCCATCTTTATCTTCTGAAAATTTTCTTTATCAACTCTACAGAAGATTGGGTGGTTTTTGCAGAGATAGCAATGTATAATTGCTATAGCATTGTAATACACATTACAATGTATTTTGTAATGTGGAAATCTTTAATTTCTAGTTGTACAAAACAGTGAATCAATTAATGACATTTTCAGACCTATGTCCCAATTTTGAATCCAGAAACATGACGGCTAACATAAAATATAATGAAACAGATAAAACAATAGGTAATTTAAAAACTTCAGAAAATGTCAAAATATGCCAATGATTAGATGAAACAGGAATCCCACTTTTAGATAGAAGCGTATCTAAAAGTCTGGGCAGTCTAACAAATTCTAACACGGTACCTAAAAGAAATCAGTCAATGCTAGATGAACCACATAGTAGCATAAGACTAGACTATTACAGTAGACAAGATCTGACCTTGGAATATGTGGCTTCTAAGAAAGGCTTCCCAAGCAACCACAGGTAGCCGGTCACACAGAGTGGCCTGACCCATGGAAGCCACTCAGAAGTGGCAATTTCATCAGATGGGATCGGGCCCAAGTGAAATAAAATCAAAACACAGAAATATTTTATATGTAACTTTCTGATCTAAGTGAATGTTTGTGAGCAAGAAAGAATGAGCTACATGGACCTGTAAAATTCTTTTAAGATATCTTTTTAAAAAGCCCCAAAATGGCACGAGACTTCTCTAAAGGAAAACAAGGCAGCGTCATTAACTCCTGCTTTTGTTTCTATTATCAACCCAAAATATGACAGAAAACCTCATTGTTTCCAAGAACTTCGAGTCATATGCCTTTCCATACATCTTCATCCACAAATGTCTCTGTAACACATGGACTTCAGTAGCTGAATATCTGTTCTTCCTCCCAGGGGCCCACATTGGGCTGGACCTGAAGGTTTGATTTCTCCTTTTGAGGAAGTGCCTTATGTTGCTTAAGTTCCTTGAGTTAAGTTAAGATTGGCGGACATCAATGTCCACAGCCATCAATGTAGGGGCTGAAGTCAGACCGGGCTGTTTCTCTAGCCCCAAAAATAAACAGCAACAAGAATGTTCTGCAATGGAGTAAAGGCATGAACTAGTTCAAAAGGAGGCCTTTGAACATTTTCTGATTCAGAGCACAATTGGTAATCAAACGAGGTGGATAACAGTAGGCTTTTGCATAAATAAATCTAATTATCGAGGAAACAATTCAAATAGTAAAAATACTGGTGCAAGAAACAGAGTTCCTGTAATGCTGCCTATCTGACACTTCGATCAAGAGATTTGCAGTGGAACCCAACATGTTATATCTTGGATTTCAGCTAGGACTGCATCTCCATCTTCTGGATAATATCTGCCTTTCTCCACAACAAATCTTTTAAAATAAGTATTAGGCTGTGAAGACATTTGGAGGGACTTTACTCTGGCTGAACAGAAGTCCTGGTATGAGGGTCCTTCATGCATACAACATGCTCAAGCCACATGGGATACTACCATGTCAAGCTTTAAAAAAATCTCAACATTATAGGAGCGACTTCAAGTGGGTTCAAAAGTTCTCCCTACTAAATATGTTTAGTGACATTATTTGTTGAATTCTGGCTTGACCTCTTAGCAATGTCTAAAGTGCAATTTATCTGAGAAATCCACCAGGAAGGGATTTCATGACTTTGTACAGTGAACAGATGGCTGTTTTAAGTCATTTCTAAAGTATATTTATGTAATTTATAATCCATTTTCTCATCCAGATGCCACTCAAAGGATTTATTTTTTCCAAATAGAAGTATTCTTGAACAATGAAGATAGATAGGGCTTTTCTGTACCTCTTAAGATCATTAGAAAAGATGGACCTGGCCTCAGGCCTGTCTCATTCACTTATTGTAAGCAACACAATCAAAACATCTTCATATGTCTCAATAACTAGAACTAATTCTGGTAATGGAATATTCTGGTTTTGCTTATTTTTTTGTGCAAGAATGCAAAATGTTGTCATTTAATGTTTATTATTCACTTTCTGTACTGCAGGAAGGGAAATTGACATTTTCAACTTATGGTATGAAAGGATAGGTGTTCACAACAAATTGAGGTGATATCAGAATGATACTTGATAGAAAAAACAGCAAAAGTCATAATTCTAATTTCCTTTTTTCTTGTTTTTCTTCAATAATTCCAATTAAAAACTGATTCCCCCAAAAGATAGTATCAATGTTATAGCCTGTGCGTAGTGTTGTCAGGATGAATGTGATCAGGCTGCCCATCTGCTTAAATCCAGTTATTCCAATCTATCTTGTTTATAGACAGGGGTGTTTCTGTTTCCGAACCACTTACATCCGAATTGCTTTAATAAAACCTCGCAAGAGGCATTCCCTTTGCTTCTGTGCAATTGCTAATGATAATAATAATAATAAAACCTTTTTCATGAGGACATAAGCTGTCACACCAAAAAAGTAGGCTTTACAGTCCGAATGGCTGAAACACCAGTTAGTAAACAAAACAAAACTGATTTTTTAAAAGGTAACCCAACCAATAAAGCAGATAGTATGAGAGGGTGGGAGGGGACCGCTGCCACTTTTGAATTTTTTGACTGTTCCCTGGCTCTAAAAAGAGAACTTTTTTTTTTTTGATAAACATTATAAGCGGTTTAAATTATAGGGTGTTCTCTATCAAAGCTTTTTTTTTAAAAAAAAAAAAGGCATTTCCTCACAGCCCAGCCTGCGCTATAGAATGTTAGCATTTAGTGGTTACAAGTAACTGGATGGGCTGGGATGAATTCTGCACACTGTTAGTAACTGTGAGGTATTGACACGTACGAGGACCGGGGCAGTTGCCCACCGAAAACTCCCCCTGGCTCCTGAGATTCCTTCGGTTTCGGTCGTGCATCCAGACCACCTCCTCGCGCCTCACCCAGCCGAGGGCAATATCGCCCACCCCGAAGGACCCCGAGCTTCCTCTGCCGCCCCACACAAAACGCAAGGGAGAGCGAGCCTCTCCTCAGAGCCCACCGCCTCTTGGCAAGACGTCGCAGGAGGCGAACCTCAGGGAGGCTTTGGGGAAACACCAGGAGGACACCGCTCCCCTCCTTCCCGGCGCTGCCGCCAGCGCCACGACCCGCCCGGCCGCCCGGGTTTCCATCCCCCACCCTCCTCCGATGCGGCTCTCCTCAGCCTGCGATCCGAGCAAACGTCCGTCAAAAAGAAGAGGGAAACCGGCCGGCCGGCCGCAAGGAGCGAAGCCGCGCAGGCTTTTTGGGGGGGGGTTGGTTTTTTTTTTTTTGTTGAGGGGTGGTTTTTTTTTTTCTGTTTACCTTCCTACGGCCGATTCATGTCTGCGTGCGCGTGCGGCTGAAAACAAGAAGCCGAGTTTCTCTTCACCCCGTCGGCTGGCTCTGGGGCCGGAGCGGCTGGGAGTTAACAGGATCACCCGCGGACATCACGTTAGATGCGCGCAAGACGACGGCAGAGGAGGGGAGAGTGGCCCCTCTCTCGCTCGAAAGTCCGTTTCTGCCAACACCGCGCGCCTCTCAAGGACAGAACAAGGGTCAGAGTTGAGGTAGCGCTGCCCCGTCAAACGCAGCTTCGGAAAGGCCAGGCGGCGGGCGGCGGCGGCGGCGGGCGCGTTGCTTATTGGAGGACTTTGTCGGAACGAAGTTTTTTTTTTTAAGAGGCGCTGGGCTCTCTGAAGCAGGCGCCCCCTCAAGGAGGCGTCCCGAGCTTGTCCCGGTTGGGGACGGGGCGGAGGGGGGCGCGGCGCGCGCGCGAGGGAGGGAAGGAGGGGTTGCCAAGCGAGCGCGCGAAGGTCTCCGGCTTCCGCGGGAGTGAAAGGGAAGGGCCGCGCCCCAGCCGGCCGACCCGAGGAGGTTTGAACGTCCTGAGCGCGCGCGGGCCTCGCTCGCACCTTTCCCGCGGGGCGCCTGAAGCGACTACCCGGGCTTTTAATTGCTCTCGCGAAAATTGTTGCAGAAGCCGCCCGGGTTTTCTCTTGACGCGCCGGCAGCCCGCCACCTCGGGTGGCCTTTTTTAAAAGCGGAAAAACCCCCCCCGCCCCGCCCTCCTTTCCCCGGTCAGCCCCTCTCCCCGCCCAGAGCCCCGTGACGTCGACAGCTCCCGCGAGCGAGCTCTCGGTTGCCTTTGCAAAGGAGCCAGCGACGGAGGGGGCCGTAAAAGCTTGGAAAGCCGCAGAGAGCGAGACGATATACAACCCCATCCCCATCCCCAACAACAACCGCGAAGCAGCTGATTCGGCTTTCGAAGCGGCTCTTTGAGGAACGGCCCGCAGAAGGACTGGAGAGGGGGGAGGTTTTGAGGATGACGTGAGCAGGGAGGGATGGGGGGGGGAACTCCCTGAGGTTCAGTAACCCTGCAGTAAACGCGGGAGGGATGGAAGAAGGGAGGCGAGGCGTGCAGAAATCGTGGGGACTTCAAAAAGAAGAATCGACTTCTCTGGAAATTTGGAAAAGAGCGCCGATTGACAAGCAACGAAAGTTTCCGTCCAAGCACTGAGAAACCGGGAAGGGTCCCGCCGACTCAGTAGTTGGATTGACCTTCTCCTGTAAATCCGTCAACTACGCCGAGCGGCTTTCGAAAGCAGTGCAGGGAGATCGGGGGTTTAAACTTCGCAGCTGTCCACCCCCGATGAAATGGACAGGAGAGGCTGGGGTCGCTGTTCGTGACATTTCCCCCCCTCCCCGTTTTCTGCGCGTCTCCCAAAGCAGGAGTCATCTACTGCAGGGGTCTCCAACCTTGACAACTTTAAGCTTGGCGGATTTCAACTCCCAGGGTTCCCTTTGCTGGCTGGGGAATTCTGGGAATTGAAGTCCTCCAGGCTTAAAAACGCCAAGGTTGGAGACGCCCGATTTACTGTATCGCTAAGCTTTTTCTTCTTTTCCCCAATTGCTGAAAGGAGGGTCGCAACTCCTTTCCGGTTGGCAAAGAAAGAACTGGGCGTTGAAAAATAAAATAAAAATTCCACGATGCTCCGTCGCTTGGAGTTCCGAACAGAAGCTCCTTCTTGGAGGGGAAGGAAAAAGGAAAAGGCAAGCCAAAGCACCGAAAAAGGGAAGTCAGATTTTCGGATCCTTCTGCTTTGTGGGGAGAGTAGGAGGAGGGGGGGGGAGAAAGGAGGTGCCATTTCGGGCATCGGTTTTTCACAAGTGGACCGAACAGAATAGAAATCGGAGCGGGGGCGACGCTTCCTCGCCCAAAGTTCCGGGGGGAGGACACAGAAAAGTGGCCACGGCGCTGAACTTGCGACGGGCCACGCCGTGGGGCAGCCACGTGCGCCCGCGGTTGGGCAAAGTTTGGCGCCCCTGCAGTTGAGAAGAGGAAGAAGGCGAGCGCGTGTGCGCATTTGCTCTGCGTGGACAGCTACGAAGGAACTGATAGAAAACAGGGTCCTATCGCGGTTCCTTGGAGTAAGTTATCTTGGAAGCGCAAAAGTTTGCGCCGTTATGGGACATACTCATCGCCTGTGCCACTCGTGAACCGAGTGCCCTCGACTCCACTGTATCAAAGAGATTCCGGATTCTTAGCTCCCGATAGTTAAACGGGCATCAACTGTGGCCAACTATTGTAGGCGTCATCACCATTAGGTTCTGTGCAGAGCCCACTGGGCAGCAGTATAACTACAGCACAACGCTCTTAAACAGCATTATGGACCCCGGGCAAAGCAGTATACCGAAGCCCCTACACAAAAATGTAAATGATCGATAAAATTAAACATTTCTTTTATTGGCATTTCCAACCCTCAGTGTTGAAACATTAAAAACATGCTGTGCAGCAATCAATACACCAGGCTTGAAAAAGACAATACTCAGTAAGCCATATAGTTGCTGTGTTTATATGCTACAAGGTGCACTGAAGGTTAAACATACAGATTAGTATGGGGCCCATGGGTTAAGACAGCCCTGAACGGCACTACTGAACACATGCCATAAAAAACAGTTCCATCTCTTATTTNCCCCTCTCCCCCCCCCCCCAGTTCAGGGCTCAGTTTTATCTGTGGCCCCGATCTTGGTGCAGCTGTAGAAAGCCTTGGCGAGAGTTGCTAGGAATTGTAGTTGTGCACTTTCCTGGGGTGTGTGTGTGTGTGTGTGTGTGTGGAGGGGAAACGGAATTCTTGAGATCCACTTCTACGGTAGCAGCATTTCTGTCTCCCGCCCGCTTCCTCTTCCCCCGCTTCTTCGGCAGCTTCTCCCCGTCTGCCTGTCGAAATGACTTCACCTTTTCCAAATTCTTCCGCTCGGGCTTCGGGGAAGTGTGAAAAGATTTCACTGTGGGTAGGCGGAGATCGGGTAAAAACTAGTGAGCAAGAATTTAAATGGAGAATGATTAACGCCAGCTGTCCACTTAATTTTTGGTTACTTTTAGAGTAACCAACTTCCCGTTCTGTTTGCAACATTGCAGCCGGCGCCACATTTCCCAGGTAGAGGAACCTATCGGCGATTTCTGAGAAACCGCTTTCGACTCTTCCTCGAGCAGTAAAATGGCAATTCGTGGATTAGGCGATTTGTAAAGATGTGAAGAGGAAAGCCATCAAATTTAGTTGCGATATAGAGAATAGGAGTTGTTGACCGTGCACGCCGATTGTCGGCAGATTAGTCAGCAGAAGTCCGGACGTGCAAGAAAGCCGATGTGCAGGCAACGAGGAAGGGCTGCACAATCGACAGGCACACCGAGTCACACCCCTCCTTGTCCGTAACTTTTCCTGTACAGAAACCATTATACCCGCCTGTGTAGTNAAAAAAGCCGATGTGCAGGCAACGAGGAAGGGCTGCACAATTGACAGGCACACCGAGTCACACCCCTCCTTGTCCGTAACTTTTCCTGTACAGAAACTATTATACCCGCCTGTGTAGTCACAATCTTGGCCACCTGCACTGCCAAGGATAGCCTAGTTCCCACCATTGACTACTCCAAGGCTGCAGACCCGGACTTGCTACACACATACACAGTATTTCCCTCCCCTCCAGTTTCGCGAACACAAAACAGAACTGCCCGCAAAAAAAAAAAAAAAAANTCGCGAACACAAAACAGAACTGCCCGAAAAAAAAAAAAAAAAGGCAGATGCTCTTGAATTGCTAAAGGGAGAGATGGGTGCAAAATTTATTCGCAATTCCCTTTGGGACCCCACGATTAAACTATGACGGGGGCGAGGCTGCGGATCTCATCGAGGACCGCTCATATTTTTTTTTTCTTCGAATCGCCGTCAGCAATAGATTTATATGCCGCCTCACAGCGCTCCCGGTAAACGCGGAGAACTGGCGGCCATCCGACGGTGAGCCGCTTGTGTGAAGGGGCTACCCACGGTTCAGAAGCCCCGAGGTGGCCCCGCAGGTCCCTCTGCCAACGGGCCCCTGCTCGCTCATGTCGTCTACGCGCGCCCGCCCTCGATAAACGTCGCACTCGGTTCTCCTCACGAGGGCGGTTTGCACGCGTCGAGCCCACCCTATTCCCCCTCCCCGTTCTGAGATGCACGCGCCCGCCCCGCTGCTCTTTCCCGCCTTGGCTACTTGAGGCCTGGCTGGAGGTTGGAGACCCCCGTTCAAAACTCCCCCTCCCCTCCGAGCGCCTCTTAAGTTGCCAGGCGTGCCCTAGGCCGGCTTCTTTTTTGTTTGCGCGGGAAAAGGCCGCATCTTTGGAAACCCACGTCTTCCGACGCTCGCAGCCCCCACGCGGGTGCAGGAGGACCCCCCCCTCCAGCTGGACTCCAGCCGGGTAAACCTCAGCCGGAGGCACCGTTCGACGAGGGCAAGATGCGCCCGTGGCCTCCTCCTCCTCCTCCCCCCCCTTGCCCCAAGGCGCGACGGCCGCGGCTGCTCGGTTTGGCTGGGTTGCGGCGCGGGGCCCAGAAGCGGGCTCCCTCCTTTTCCTGTCTGCACTGCCTGCTTTCTTTCCTGACTTCTTCTGCACCGAAATGACGGGATCCCCGGTCTGTTGCCTCCTGTTTAATGCCGTTGCCAGGGCGACGGTGGCCGGCCTCCAAGGCCCAGGGAGTTCGCAAAGCGCGGCAGCCAAGTAACCTTGGCCGCCTCGCTTGCGGCGCGCCGCTGGCCCCACCGCCAGATGTTTTGGCCTGCTCGCCGGGCCCCTGCGGCTCTGGCGCTGGCTCGACCGGCGGCTGCCGTCGCCAAACTGAGGGGACTCCCTTCTGCTGGCCCCCCTCCCCCATTCTCCCCAGTTTGTTTACACGGGCTACCAGGAGAGGCTGCGGACCCAACTTTTATTTTAGGGATCGGCGGTGACTAACCGAGTTGTAAGGAGCGGCAGGGACAGAAAACAACGGCTATTTTTAGTCGGGCTGTTGTTTCAGTCGCTGGGGGTAGAAAGACTCCCCCCCCCTCGCTTCCAGATGCCAGCTACTTCTGGCTGCAGCCTTAATTGAAACAACACAAATACATACACACAGGCCTCTCCAAGGTTTGCACCAGCAGACATGCAATCGCTTAAAAAACAACCAAGACACATACACAAACACACACACACACCCTTACAGAATTGGCTTGCAAAGTCCCACGCAGCATTGTTCTGGGTACAATTGAGCTTACTTTTAATCTGACATTTTCGGGAGACCCACCTTCACCATAGGAGGATCAGATGGCAACTTTCAGACTACTACCAGGTGTTCTTCAGTTGACCTCTCTTGCTGGAGTAGCTCCTCAATTCCATTTTGGAATGGTTTGCTCCAAAAACACTTAAAAAAAAACAACAACAAAACCCTTGCAAATTGTACAGGTAATCCTTGTACAGATAAACTTAGGACCACAATCAAGCCCCAAATTTATGTTGTTACGTGAGAAATGCGTGAGTGAGTGAGTGAGTTTTGTACTACATTTTGCAACCATTCGTGCCACAGTTGTTTCAGTGAATAACCGCAGTTTTTAAATTAGTAACACGGTTGTTAAGTGAATCTGTTTTCCCCATTCACTTTGCATGCCAGGTCACAAAAGGTGATCACATGACCCATGGGACCCTGCAAGGATCATAAATGTGAGTCAGTAGTCAAGCATCTGAATGTAGATCACATGATTGGGGATGCTGCAACAGTGATAAGTGTGAAAAATGGCCATCAGTCACTTTTTTCAGGGCCACTGTAACTTTGCACGGTCACTAAATGAACTGTTGTAAGTTGAGGACAACCTGTATAGGATTGTCCCTGACTTGCATGTATTAAAATAGTCAAAAGTGGGAACTACAAAAGTGATCAGTTCCCCACTTTCTTTTTATATACAGCAATATAAAAGGAGTCTGTGAATGATGATGACCACCTTGATTGTTTTAACCCACTTCCATAGAATTTGGCCTGGGTCTTCAGCTGCATGCACAAGAGAAGGGCTAACCCCTAGCCCCAGCTATATTTTTTTATCTATTTCATCAGGTTCCTGCAGTTTTCCTCCTTGGGAACAACCAGAGCAGTGTTCTTATGTCATATTCTAATACTATAGGTTTTTGTAAATTGAATCTGGTTTTTAAAGTATGGATGTTACCTCTGCTGTACAGAATATCTGTATGCTCCTTTCATCTTTGGTACAGAAGAATAAAAACCTACTAGACATAGGTTTTTTATTATTTGTCATTCTCAAATCCAAACTGGGAAGAGGCGGAATGCTGAACGTGACCTGAAATTAAAAACAGACTTGTACAACCAGCATACAGAACTTTGTTCATCAAAACCCCACTTCTACAACATTAAGAAAGCAAGGGTATTAGTAATTAAAACATGTGCCATGGAAAAGAGGAGAAAATTCAGTAAGTGGTATTCCCAGACTCTCAGATTTTTTTGGAATCACATGTAAGATTTTAGAAATTATTTTTTTATCATTAAATTTGTTTGCCGCTAAACTCGCTCCACGGTGACTGGACCTTGTTGGACCAGAATGACAAGGTATGTGACCAGTGTACTTGCGCAACATTGGATAGCGCATCTGGCCTCTTGAATGTTTTTAATCCATTGCTGATTGCTAAAAAGTTGATTGCAACCTTAAAGGAGAAACTATGACATTTCTCAAAGATGGAATACACCAGAATTAACCTGTGGTTTGTTTCAAATGAGATTTGTTGAATAAACTACTATGTTTTACTAGGCACAGTGGTTGAGTTCATTTATTGAACTAAGCCCAAACCAAAGAAATCAGATTATAGGTTAAAGCAATGTTTCTGGCACTTCCTATGCTTCAACTGTAGTTTCATAAAGCAGCCATTATTTTCAAACAACCATTCACTGTCTATATTTTTGGGTTGCAAGAAGACTTTGTAAAGATCAGATGATTTGTTAGGGCTACCCACCATTTGATTTTCGTTCCCATCCAGGCTTCTTAATGAGCAGTTCCGCAAAGGGAGGGTCAAGTTAGCATATTGAAAGAGTAGGTTTGAGTCACCATGGAAAATGGGGGTGCTTTAACTTATTTGTATATTATTTAATCCACTTCATAACTGTCTTTCAAACCAATGGGGTAAAATAACACCAACAAAGTTACATGCAAACTGCGTTAAATTGCAACTGTTCAAGCGAAATATAATGCTACAACAGTCACCGTGTATTACTTAATTCCAAAGTAACTGCCAGGAGCCAACCTGAGAGTTGATTTATCAGAAGAGCAGCTGGAAATGGAGTCGTCTACTTGCTTCTTAGAAGAACATTCCAAAGGTGAGGGGGTTGTCTATCCCACCCAGAACACGAATGTTTGCCAGCAACCTTGACTGATCTTGGGAAGAGGCTAATTCGAAGGGCCACTGAGGACTTTAAGTGGCCTGTGTATCTGTACAGCTACAATAAAGGTGGCTGTACCCACTATCCGAGGTTTCTGGAAGGTCTTCAGTTCACCTTGGACAATTCTCTGTTGCTGCGTTGAAAGGCCATCTGCCTTCCTTTGAATTAGAATGAAACCACGTTACTGGTGCAATTATACAAAACGTGTGACTGCACCACTTGGAGAGTGTCAGAATAAGAGAGAAATACCATTCTAACACAGTACTGATAACAGCTAAAGCCAACTTAAACCTTGCTGGGGGCAATATCACAGGGACGTGCCAGAAAGAGATCAGCGGTGATAGGTGGGTGATAGAAGATTGACTGTAGATGGATGATAGAAGATAGATAGATGATAGATTAGATAGATGATAGCCTCCCTCCCTCCCTCCCTACCCTGTAACTACACTCCTTACGGATGTGGTCCCTACAGTTTGAACGTCACAGTGTACATGTGACGTATTGTGACTTTTTTCTCCTTCACTAAAATAGGGAGGGGTGTGTGGCCAGTGCATGACTTATCTGGCCCACGAGCCAGAAAGTCATGAATTTGCCACCTTTGGCCTATAGAATGCATTACCATAGTTCATCTTAGATGTAACAACACAAGAGCAAACAATAGATACAAACTCAAGGTTAATCGCATCAAACTTGATTGCAGGAAATATGACTTCANTAACAACACAAGAGCAAACAATAGATACAAACTCAAGGTTAATCGCATCAAACTTGATTGCAGGAAATATGACTTCAGCAACAGAGTGGTCAGTGTCTGCGATACTCTACCTGACTGGTTTTTTTCCCCAAACCCCAAAAACTTTAATCTTAGACTGTCTACTATTGACCTTCCCCCTTTCCTAAGAGGTCTGTAGGGGGCGTGCATAAGCGCACCAACATGCCTACCGTCCCTGTCCTATTGTGTCTTTTATGTTTTTATTTTTCTCATATGTATCCATGTATTCATAACTATGCTTTTACTTATACTTATTATCTTGTAAGCAATTGACAAAAATAAATACAAAAATAAAAATAAATAAATACCTGTAATTGTGAGGTTCCCCCTAAGGTTTGAACAGCTGCCATTCTACAAGTATTTCAAAGAGCCCCCAAGGTGTTTGAGTATGATTGACACCCCTTTTCCTTCTTTTTCTTTGTCTAGGTTTGTTTTCACTGCCATGTTTGTTCCTTGTTATTGTTTTGCTGTTCTGTGTTTTTGTATCATTCTTTGTTTTCGGTTAGAGGACCTAACATTTGTAGAACATAAGCTTCTTCATAATGTCTAGCTAGACATCAGCATTGCAGAAGGAACCTTTAATATAGGATTCAGACATACTTATTGCCAACTTATAACACCTTTCACTGTTTCATCCTTTTCATTGTTCCGCTGTTTATTTTAGTGTTCTATTATCTTTCAGGAAGTCCTAAATTTATGATCACAATGGAGCCCAAAATTCCCATTGTTAAGCAAGGCAGTTGTTAAATGAGTTGTGTCCTCTTTTACAGCTTTCTTTGCCACAGTTGTTAAGTAAGTCACCGTGGTTCTTAAGTGAATCATGTGGTTGTTAAAGTGAATCTGACTTTCCCATCGACTTGGCTGCTCGGAAACCAGCTGTGAAGGTTAGGGATGGTGATCACATATCACTATGTCAAACTGTCATAATTTTTTATCATGCAATCATGAGAATGCTGCAGCAGTTGTGCATGAAAACTGGTCATAAGTCATTTTTTTCAGTGTTGTAACTTCAAATGATCACTAAACTAATGGTTATAAATTGAGGATTACCTGTTCTTCTGTTCACACCCTTTTCATTTGTTCCTTTGAAAAATATTGAAGGAAAATGATAACTTGACATGGGCATTTAAGATGGGAACCATCAAAAAAGAAATGGAAGGTTTAATACTGGCTACTCAGGAACAAGCACTACAAACTAATGCCATGAAAGCAAAGATACAAAAAAAACCACTGACAACCTAAACTGCCGATTTTGTAATGACAAAGTTGAAACGGTTTCAAATTTGATATGTGAGTGCAGCAAAATCGCGCAAACTGATTACAAAGCTAGACATGACCAAGTTGCTAAATTAATCCACTGGTCATTATGTAAAAAATATGACTTACCTATATCCAAAAAGTCATGGGATCATAAAGTGGAAAAAGTTGTCGAAAATGAGAAGGTGAAGATCTTGTGGGACTTTCGAATACAGACAGATCATTATTTGGAACACAGATACGCCAGATATCGCAATTGTTGAAAACCAAAGCCTATAATTTATTGATATTGCTGTACCAGGAGATGCCAGAGTTGAAGAAAAAGAACTGGAAAAAAATCAAGAAATATCACAGTCTGGCCATCAAAACTACGTGATTATGGATGAAACATGTAACAGTGATACCTATTATCATTGGGGCACTTTGTACCATGTCCAAGAATTTTATAAAATACATCAGCTTTCTGCAATAATACCAGCGGAACTGCAAAAACTGTGCTACTGTGAACATCATACATTTTAAGAAGATACTTGGTTGATACCTAGGATGATAGCAGCAATCCATATCAACCATCAGAGCTAGTCAATAGTATTTGTGATACATTTTAAATGTTCAGTTGACTGAGTTCCATGTTTAATGAATAAAAGTTTATAATAATAAAAAACAATAACAATAAACAATAATAAACAGTTGAGTTCATTCTTAAAATAACATACTTTTTAATCTGACCTTTTTTTAAAAAAAGTTACTTTCATTGATTTAAGAACCAAAGTCACTAATCTTCAGAAAATCTACCCCAAGAAATATTCCTTTTTTTAAAACATTGTTCTGTGAATGAGTGCTCTCTCTCCTACAAACTATGGTACTATTATTTCCAATTAAATTCAGCACAGTTTCCACAGGGCTTGAGTCTGAACCAGCTTAACATTTGTTTTATCCCTGCGTGTTATTACATCTATTCCATTTTCTTCATGGTTATTCCTGCATTTTTTATCATGGCTCGCTCCATCAGTCGATTAGTTCTCCCTTTCTCCCAATTCATTAACTTTCCATTTAAATGCACTATCAGCTTTCCTTTAGGACATAACTTTCCATTGTGTAATAGTGAATTCCAGCACACAGGCCTATCTCCCAAGAGGACCCAAATCTTTTCACAGTCTGGAGCATTCCTGAAATTTATCAGCTATCCCCATCCTATTATGATGTCATATTTATGTCTGGACCAGCAGTTCAGTTTATAAGTTTGAAACAGAGCAAGCCTTAGCATACAAAATATTCCCCTCCACCTCTGTTTTGTCTGTTCCATGTGTAGTTTGTTCCATTCCCCCAGCCCAGTCTCAGCCTCTGCTGTAGGTCTTCTCATTGATACCCCAATATTCTGAAGGGGCTGATATTTAGACTTAGGCTACAACAAGGAAATGGAACTTAGCTACAGGCTGGCCTGGACCATTTACTCCCCCAATCCAACCATAGGATTCTTATAGAGAAAAATTGGAGGCTGAAATACTATGGATATGATCCCGATTGTCTGGATAGGTGGAATGCCGATTGAATAAAATACCAAGAAGATTGTCAGGTATCCTTAAAAGACCGAACAGCACTGGTTCTTGATTAAAAATGTGCACATATTAACAATATTTCTCTATACAAATTTTGAAAGAATGCTATTGTAGGAAGTTAGCAATCACCCCTCTCCTAGAAAATTGAAATATCCTAGGAAATATTAAAAAGGTAGAATATTTCCCCTAAAAAGAGTAGAAACTCAGAAGCAGAAATTCACCTCAGAAGTAGAAGCTCACCCCCACCTTTGTTTATGGGTGGGCTATTAAGGCCTGGGCCAGAATACTTTAAAGAACAAAGGTCTCCAGGTAAAACTATAGCAAAGCCCTTTTCAGTGCATCATCATCCAGCAATGCTCAACCAAGCCTGGAACTCAGGACAGCCTACAGAGTTGCCCCTGCATGGCCTCATGGGAGTCTGACAACCAATCAGAATACAAGATTCAATTCAAATCCCAACAAAGGCACTCTCAACCCAGGCACTCTCAGCTTCTCAGCCCTTTCTTGATCTCTTCCTTCACCTTGAAGCATGTGATCATCCTTCTTTTTCACTCTGGAGCTCCAGGCCGTGTGGTCCTGTCCACCATTAAACCTTCCAAACAGCTTCTATGTTTCCGGTGTCTTTTTCCCCACTTGGAACTGAACCCAGAAGGATAATACTTCCAACAATTTGGCGACCCAGATGGGACTCCAAACTAATCTAACCAAAGGACCAGGCTCAGGTAAGATTCCCTTGCTGGCAAACAGACCTACTGAGTCTGTGGGTTAGTTTTCCTGGACCTTGGCCATTTGGAACAAAGGTTTTAAAGAGGTTTTGAGTTTTGAGATCAAAGGCTACTTGGAAGGAAGGTGAGTACCTCTAAATTCTAAATTTAAAGCATCGGAAATATGTGTATGCTTGCGTGTGTGTGAGAAGGCCTTTCTCCCAAACACAACTGGATCTTGCTTCTTCTGTGCATTTCCTAACTGCAGAAAGACCAAAAGTCTGGAGAGCATGGGGATTTTGCCAGAGCACAAGATCTTTTGTTAGGGAAGAAGGAAGAGGGTGTGTGTGAGTGGCTTCACCCTTGGACAACAGCTGGATCTCATTTCTTTGTTTGGCCTCTAGTCGCACTCTTGCCTGTTGCTAGCTCCACAGAGCCATGACCATAAGGACAGGAAGAGCAAGGGGGGGCATCAGAATGTGGGACCTTCTGTATATAAGAGGGAAAGCCAAGCGGGTTATGATTGAAGGGAGGAAAGAAAATTTTGTTGTTTTGTCCAGTGTATCCCAAAGGCAAGCCCCAAGATTTTAGGTAATTGTGTAATTAGGAAGTTGAAGTAATAGGAGTGTCAGTGCTTGCCTGCAGAAGAGCAGCAAGTCCTCCTGTACTTGTCTGCGGGGGACAGAAAGCTCTCCTGGACTGTCTTTTTGGGGGATAGGAAGTCTGTACAGACTGTTTTCCCCCACTCCGAAAACCATGGCCAGAGAGTTCCCTCGGAGGGGCGTGCACATACTTTGTAAAGGGAATCCAGAGTCTCCCCCAGACACCTTTTTGTCTGCAAACTGGTAGCCGACTGACCCGACTAAGCCAAAGTATGAGAACCCCACATCAGAAGGGGAAACATGGGAAGTGGTAGTTCGAGGGTCCTGAGTGGAATCCCCCTGGGAGAGTTGTTGGATGCTTGGGATAAGCGGCATATGTTGACCCTAGCCAGGATAAAAAAGAAGAAAGCAAAAAGTGTATGTAGAGAATGAGCTTTGCTGAGGGATACCGGAAGACCAATGTGGTAAATAAAGGTACTTGAAAAAGAAAAGAAAAATGAAAGAAAAGGGCAATATATAAAACAGGATCACATGGGATTTTAAAAAATTCTTCCTTTCTGTGTCTCTTTCTCTGTCTTCTATGCAATCATGTAGTTTGTTCCTTAAGATTTATGCCTTCCCCAATTTAACTAAGAGATTTATTGTGGGAATGATCAATGTGTGTGTAAACCTCAGAGTTTTGTTTTCCTCTCTGTGTCCTTGTTTGTGTGTGTGCATGTGCACACATGTGTCTAGGTCTGTGTGTCCTCGAGGTAACTGTTGCAACTGTTCAGTATCTCTGATCCCTTTGGACATGACTTTTACATTGTTTTATTTTTTTTTTAAGTTGGAAGCACTGAGGGGAAAAGAAAATGTCTTTGCCCAGTTTGGTCAGGCCAACTAGACTGGATGAGAACAGAGTTCAATTTTCTTTCCACTGTGTGCTTTTAAGAAAAATCCAAGGTTATTAACGAATGTTCCAAGTTCATTTACAAGAAAAGTTTCATCCTTGCATTTCCTATGTGTTTAAATGATTTTACCTGTTCATCCTTTTTGTGAAGTTTGTGAATCTAGTTTTTTTTTTCCTTTCTCATCTGTTGTGTCTCCATGTTGTTGAAACTGATTTATCTGTTTAGTAACTGCAATACTGATGTGTTATTTTTCTTCCTCCTCAAACCACGCTTGCAAGCTATCTACACCACCCCAATCTCTAATCCTTTTATAACACCTTTCCTGGTAGAATTACCAGCAAAGGGGGGAGGAGACCTTTGTTCTTTGTCTTTCAGCCCTGTCACGTGTGGAAGCAGATGCTGCCCCTTAGAGACATTCCATCCATTGGAGCCAAAGAATTGGGTTTGGATCCAGCCTCCACTGAAAGTCATGACAGCAAAACAGAGTGGGGCAGACCTTCCCAAGCCTGACTGACCACCCATACCACCAGGCCAAGCCTATGCCACCCAGAGACATGAAGGAAAGGACTCTGAGATGGACCAGTAAAAGACTAAAAGACTCTTTTCAATCGCCAGAAGACAGTTAGAAAGATTATGGGGGGAGGGTGGAAATTCATTGTAATGTGAAATTCATTGTAATGCTTTCTTTCTTTGTATCATTTATATTTCAATCAGTCTAATGTACTCATGTAAGGATTGTATTTGAGTGGCTGGCCCAACAAGTTCTGAACACCTTGGACTTCTTTCTGCTGGGAGGGAAAATTGTCCAGCATGTTTGTATTATCTGTACTGTAAAAGTAGCTGCATACACAAGCACACACAGCGACACACCATTCAGAATTAGATAGAGATTATTCCTTTCATCTACATCCACACAAAACTGCTCCTAGCTTCCTTTTTTAGATGTTTTTTGTTTTGCTTTTGCTTTTGTTTTGCTGCTCTGTGGCATTAAGCCCAAGAAAATCTCCCTGCTAATTCCATGGGGGGAGAGGGCATCTCCCTCAGGCAATTCCTAAAGAGATAGCAGAAAAGAGATCTCCAAACTCCAAGTCCTGACTGTGACTCACAAATGATGCTGCCCAGTTGCCCTGTAAAGCAGGATATGTTGCACTGGTTCTCTCATGAGTAGAAGTCCCAGGGCTCATTGTGTGTAACTTTAAAAATACTAAATAGTATTTTTAATACTATTTATATAGTATTATACTGGATTGCATACTAGCTAACCTCAATCTGGCCTCCCAAACCCTGGAAACTAAGAGCTAGGCAGGTAGTAACCAGAACCTTGGAAGTGGGCAGCCTGTAATTTAAAGGCTGTGGAGAATGTACGGGCTTGTGCTTACAACCTGACCGTAAGCTCACAAAAAGTACATCAAAACACCTGAAAATTAATTGGCACTAAAAAATGGATAATGCTAAAAAAAAATTCCAGAACTTTTCCCAGGCTGCGAGACCTTCATGGTTGAAAGCTTTTGGGAGCCACTGAAGGAATCCTTTTCTGTTGCCTCTTTTTTCAATGCCTCCCCCTTTGCATCAGAAAAATAAAAGGCACCCATCAAGTCTCCCTGATCTGATCACCTTTTAATCTTTGGTCAAAACACTCGGTTTTTTTTGGGGGGGGGGAAGAGGGATTGTAGGAAGTTAGCATCCACCCCTCTCCTAGAAAATTGAAATATCCTAAGAAATATTAAAAAGGCAGAATATTTCCCTTAAAAAGAGTAGAAACTCAGAAGCAGAAACTCACCTCAGAAGTAGAAGCTCACCCCCACCTTTGTTAATGGGTGGGCCATTAAGGCCTGGGCCGGAATACTTTACCTAACAAAGATCTCCAGGTAAACCTATAGCAAAGCCCTTTTCAATGCATCATCATCATCCAGCAATGCTCAACCAAGCCTGGAACTCAGGACAGCCTACAGAGTTGCCCCTGCATGGCCTCATGGGAGTCTGACAACCAATCAGAATACAAGCTTCAATTCAAATCCCAACAAAGGTTATAGAACCCAGGCACTCTCAGCTTCTCAGCCCTTTCTTGATCTCTTCCTTCACCTTGAAGCATGTGATCATCCTTCCTTTTCACTCTGGAGCTCCAGGCCGTGTGGTCCTGTCCACCATTAAACCTTCCAAACAGCTTCTATGTTTCCGGTGTCTTTTTCCCCACTTGGAACTGAACCCAAAAGGATAATTCTTCCAACACTATCATTTTGTGCTTCACAGAAGACAAGTGGACATTTTTTTTACAAGTCATCTTCAATCATTTCCAATCAATTTAACTCTCCGTGTGTATTCATTCTCTACTCTATCACATCGAAGACATCAAATAAGAGTATTCAATAGTTCAACTCAGAGCTATTTGAATGTAATTTCTTTTCAAGCCACTGGAGTTTTTTTGTTTTTTGTTTTTTAAGTAAAGTGAAATTAAAAATATTTAAATCTGTTTCATTGGGGAGAATGATATCCAACTGGTTTAAGCAATTAGGGCAGTGAATGGATTGAACTGGACTGAGATGTCCTGGGGGTAGGAGTTTGAAAAAGTAAAGAGGCTATGGTGCATTTGATACTTTTATCTTAATTTTTTTGACCAATCACTATTTGGATACCCCCAGACCTGGGTTCTACTTGAGATTTTTTTGTAAATAATATAACTTAGAGAACAGTTGGGGAAATAGGGAGAAGCTAAATGGGAAGTCCTTTAATTACCCTCCCATCCTCTCTGATGATTCAGAGCAAAAAATAAAAAAGAGGAATTTTGTGGCTCTGCTACAGGGATTTAAAACTGAGAAGGCAGCAATAGAGATATTCTTAATCTCTCCTTTTAGCCTGCCTGACAACATCCCCCCTTTTTTTTTCACACAGCAGATTCATAATATGTCTCTGCCCTCCTGCCTAAGGAGTGCAATTCTTTTGTGGGTGTTTGCTTGCCCACACATTTAAGCATGTTTTAAATATGCATATGTGGATTCAAAGAAAAGTGAGGATTGAAAACTATCAGAGAGGTAGGACATATTGATGGAACATATACCTGACTGTTAAATCAGTACGAGCATTGAACCAGTTTCTGCCAAAAGTGCAAGGAAAGATCCCCCCCAATAACATAACTCTTTATCTTTTGCCATTTCTAGTGATGTTTCATTTCACTAACTGCAGATGTCCAATTTCTTGGGATTCAAAACTTTCCTTTGGGTATAATGAGCAATTCTTGATTTGATCAAAGACAGCAGCATGTCTTTCCTAGTGGCACCTGCCCTCTGGAAGGAGATTTCCCCCCCCCCCCCCNTTCCCCCCCCCCCCCCAAAAAAATCTGCATGGCTGCCACCCTGTTGGGGCTTCCTAAGATCCTGAAGACTTCATTGTTCTCCCAAACCTTGTTGTAGAGTATATGAGTAACAGTAGTAAATATATATATATATAAAAGGAGCACATAATACTATGGTACACACATGATGGAAATATGTAGTCAATTTTGCAAGGTATGAGGAATTCAAATATATATAAGTTATAAGTTACATTTTGAAATATACTGGTTTATGAGAATGGAATAAGTGTTCTACATATTAATATCTTGACTATTTTTTCAACTCAGCACAGTATTTATTAGTTGGAGAAAATCTGTTTTCCCTCCTGTACGTATAAGCTCTTAATTGACAGCTAGTCACTATATGATTTGCTATCAGGCATGCAGCCCCACAGTCACATTCAGGACAGGTTATCCAAGGGATGAACTGAAAGGTACTTATTTCTAACTCCTTTTTTAATTAATCAGATTACTGATTAATTATTATTGAGATATCAAGCTGACAGGTAGATTCAGATCTCTGATATGTAGGCATATCTTCCCTGCAAGGAGACCAGCTATAAAGATACAGGTTCCAAGGATGGATTAATTAGAAATAAAACAAAGTGTGAATGTTGCATTGCTTTGCTCATTCCTCAAAACTATCATTTGCTTTATGTCCAGAAAACACATAAATAGAAGAACACCTTATAGACAAAAATTTATATCTCACTCAGTAACTGGCACAAATTAGGAAATTAATTCAATTTCATTTGTTGGTCACTACTTTCAACCACCAAATACTGGATAATTAAAGTATTGGGGAGGGCATATATTTGCAAATGAGAGAAATTCTGTTCACTGAAATAGAAATATATAGAGATAACAAGAAAGAACAATGCAAAGTGTGTGCAATTAAGGATTCTTTTATTCAAATCTGATTCTATTTCTGAGCTAGACTAACACACTTGTAGATTTCCCATACTTGTCTTCATGGACAGAAAAATTGAAATATATTTTCTATTTTCAAAAGAAATATATTTTCAAACGATATTGTTTTAAAATATATGTATAGACAGATATAGATATAGAGATGTATAGATTACATATATCATATATAGATAGTTTTAAAAAAGATTCTCTCCTTTTAATTTTTCTAATTTTATATATATTCTTATATATGATATGTTTACTTCAGTATAAAGCAGCACAAAAATTCAAAACTATCCTGTGCAGTTTATTTTTTAAAAAAAAATCTTTTTCTCTCCTACAAACTCTATAGCAGCCAGCAATCCCACGCTTGGTTTCTTGAGCAAACAACTTGACAGCTTTTATATATCTTAGCAGCATGTCAATATATCTTTGCTCAAATTATTTGAGCAAATTGGTGAGGAAACCAAAAATAAAGTTCATTTTGGAACTTAGCTACCAACCTTCTGAGTGTCATCCATCTTGCAAAATTCAGAATCAGCTTCAGATTTAAGCACATGCAGCCATTCAACACACTAGGAGCACTTTGACAATTAATTGTTTGTTTGAAACAGATGATGCCACACAGTTACAAATCTCTAATGTAACTGATTAAAAAAAAAATTCCACAGAGAAGTGTCCACACAGAACTTCTTTCTATTTTAATATGACTTGTGCAGTCTTAGGCATATTTATTTTAACTTATGAAGTGAAACAAACTGGCCATAGAAAATACTTCTGTAGTGTCAAGCTCTTTTTTAAAAATTTGAAATCATTTCTTGGTGTGTAGCACCCTCTTCTGGGATACATTTGCTAGGACAAGAGAAACAAAAAGAATTGAATAGTATATTCAACAAAAGAGCAAAGGATGGAACAACTACATAAGCTACCATATATATTTACTGGTGTTTTTGGTTAGATTATTCATCTGGAAGTTATTACAAAATTTTAAAATCCTGTACATATAACCAACTTAGAAAACAAACTATACTTGTGTAGTATTTTCTCCTGAATACTTTGCATTATTCAAATTATTTGCTATTGCTTGTATTTTCTAATTGTTCATTTGTAAATAGTTTGGGACCTAGAGGCAATTTGGTGCAATTTTAGTAATTAATATCATTATTGCCAGTTCAAATCAATCCCTTCAAGATGAAGTCTTCTTGTCTGCAAGTTATAGATCAGTGTTTTTTCAAAGTTGGAAGATGTAAGGACTACAGTTCTTAAAAATCTCCAGCCAGTGTGTTGGATTAGATAGATTTCCTGTTCTAAGGCTGAGGCAGATGACTGACATAAAGTCACCCAGCTGCCTTCTATTTTTAAGGTAGGACTGAAACCTGTGTCCTAGCTTAATTCTTAACTAAAGCAAATTAGCTGCCACTTAGTATAATAGATGAAAAGTAAATGCCACATTTATTGCAACATTTATGAAGGTGATGGAGGAGGCATTAAGCATGTTCTTACTCTCCTGTTCCAGATATAAGGTTTTAAAAAGTAACTAATTACATCATCTCAGCTAAAACATTATATATTGCTGAGAACAAAATGGGAAGTTATTCCTTTCACTTAAAAATTTGCAGGTGTCTCTGAGGCCTTCAAATATGTGAAGAGCTGAGGATTCAATAGTAAGTTGAGCATTTGTGTGCATGGCTGTTAGGCCCGGAATATATTGGGCATTTTCTGATATGATTTTGCTTGTGAATTTGCCTGCACTAGAGTTTACCAGCTAGCTGAGTTGAAAAAACTTACAGGAAAAAGGAGCTTAGTCCTAAAAAGGGCTAATAACTTATTCTGAATATTGCTGAATGTTTTCAATGCAATTTAAAGACACAAGTGGTTATAAACTATATAATACTTCAAATCTAAACTGTTTCATGTAGCACATAGGATTAGCCATAGGTTTCACTTTAGCTACTATTTAGCAAATACGTTTTTGAGCAAGTCGCTTTTACATCTTCATCTTCCACGAACACAAACTTGGCAACTTTAAGACTTGTGGACTTCAACTCCCAAACTTGCCCAGCCAGCATAGCTGTCTGCAGAATTCTGGGCATTGAAGTCCACAACTCTTAGTTGCCAAGTTTGGGGACCCCTGCACTAACAAAAACTAAAGCAGGTGTGTCAAACTGGCGACCTACGGGGTGGATGCATCACACACAGCCCCCCCCCAGCTCTGCAAATGGAAAAAACATCACGATGTGTCACATGAGAGCAACATGATGCGGTGAGTTTGACACCCGTGGACTTTTTAGTCAAAAGTAAAAAAATATATATTAAAACTTCTTAGTGAGAAGAATCTGTGTTTTCATTTTGAATTGATTATTGTTATGAGCTTGACTAATCCGTAGTTTGGCAGATACCATACATTGCCTTGGAAAGGAAATTTTCTTGAAAATTCTCCAAAATTATTTTTCAAAATGCAAAGTTTACAAAAAAATTTTTTGGGAATGAAGCCCTAGATGGGAATTAACTTGCTACCATCCCTGGCTGTAACTCCTCTCCTATCCCATGTTGTGAAGTCCTGATGATTATTCTTATGGAAATTTCTTGCTGTCTTCTTCTTTTTATAAAGGCTACTGATACAGATTCTCCTGAGGCTGAGGCTGTACTTGAGTCAAGATACCATGCACAAGACTCTCAAGGGGAAAGCAGCTGGGCAGATGATTCATCAGCCAGTAAAGCAGAGAAAAGAGGAAGAGGAGGCTTGTACTGGATCACAAAGCCTTTAATAGTATATTGCTGTTTTCCAGTCTCCATATGTTCTGGTCCTGCTCTTCTGTGCTATTTACCACTGTGTACCAAATGCAGCAGTTGACCAATTAGACAGAAATCTTCCTTGGGGTTCAGAGCATTTTTTTTTGGGGGGGGGTGGGTTTCGTTTAGGATTAGGTCTTCTATAATGGAGCCTTCCTACCAAACTATTCAAGAACTGCATGTTAGGACAATCAGCCATTTTGCAGTGAAGATGCCTCCCAGTTGAAATGATTATATGCCATTTTGAAATTCCATCTCTATGGAAATGTACGTAGTGTTTTGGAATGAATATTATTTCAGAGATACTTTAGAGCAGGCAACTTAAACTTGGCAACTTTAAGATTTGTGGACTTCAACTCCCAGAATTCTTCAGCCAGTCACGCTGGCTGGGCAATTCTGGGAGTTGAAGTCTACAAGTCTTAAAGTTACCAAGTTTGGAGACTCCTGCTTTCGAGCCATTATAAAAATCAGGATAAAAATAGGACTGGTTAGAGATGTTCTGAAGTTGAGTTTGAATCCTGAAAACCACACAGGCACACCTGTGACATTTTTGTGACAACCTGTACCATTGTCTTCTTTCAATGTGTTTTTTTAAACTCCCCCATCTAGCCTGTGGCCTGGGATCTCTGATGGCAGTGAATCACTCAGGTAGCAAACATACTGTATATTTTGAGTCCAGTCAAGGTAGAAGATGATCTATCAACTACACAGAGAGCAGTAATATTGTTTTCCACTGATCTAATTATAAAATACTTCAATGGAATCAAATCAGTTTTAGCTTTTGTCTTGTGAATAAAAGTCTGGGACCCGGAATGTCACTTAACTCTTTAGCCTAAAAATATTTGACTGTTCTGATCTTCAAAGTTTCAGATATTTGAGGAATCGAATAAATTCATTTATTCAGGCATGTGCAAATTGAATGCTATGATCATTTAACAGTTCTCAGGGAAAAGATTTTATTCTTTATTGTATAAGCACTGTTGCAATTGTTTTCCTCTGCTTTCAGTTGCATATGGACCTTCTCTAGTGTTAATTCTGTCCATCAGATGAAACAGAGAGATTGTCACATCAAAATAGTTCACATGAAAGGACCTAGGGTTTTACTTCTGAATTAACTGCATCTGTGAATTCAGTTGTATGAACAGCTGCTGGGAGAAGTTAAGAGTTCAGGAAAATTGTATCAATGGGGTGAAAGCATGGAGATGCATCGAGTGCAAGCTGATTTATAGCTGGATTTTCATGGCAACTGGGTAAGCTGAAAGCATCTTACTATAAAAATATGTCAACGGAACTTTGTGTTCCTCGAACCAGGTGGCAATCTTTATAATACATACTGTATAGCATATTCCACTTGATACTTTACTTCCCAACAAAAGAGGGAATCAAAGTTCCATAAAAGTAGAAGTCAATTCATGTGCTGTTACACGTATCTGTGCAAGTTCTGGATGTTTCCAATGATTAATAGGAAGTATAATTATCACGCTTAATAATGTTGTTCCTAAATGATCTTTTTTTGCACTGCTGTCACCCCCGAATTTCCAATACTTTCACATCCAATACGCCCTACATCTTGAGGAGCATTACCTGAAAGCAGTGATTCATTGCCAGTAATGTTGGCACCAGTTCTGACATCTAATTGTCTCCAAAATTATTTACTACTCAACTTAGTTGTCTTTTCTCACCCACCTTTCCCTTTGATCTTGGAACTGTCCCACTCTGATGAATTTCCTCTGACCACATTTGCTCTTCTAATCTCTCTTTCCATCCATCCTTTGCTGGTCTAATTATTTCTGAAGTCTCTCACCTATTCATTTGCTTTCTCAATGCCTTCATAATTTATCCTGAAATCTTTTTATATCACCACAACTTACATCCCCATGATCACTGCTTCACATGAGCTTCAATCTTCCCTAGTTTTGGATAATCTTATTTCTTTTTCATTTCTTGTTTCTTCTTTCTTTCCTTGATATACGTCTCTGAAGGATTTAGCACTTGAGTTCCTATCTAGTTCATGCATATTAGACGTTAGTACAATTTACCTCATACTTATCTCAAGTAATGTGATTTTTCTTTAGACTTCTTTGTTTTCTCTGAGCATTACATTTTACTCTGGCAAACAGTTGTGCAGTACAGCATTACTGGTGTTATTCAAAAGTCTTATTATATTAAGTGATCTGTCTGATCGTGGCATTGTTTTTCTTTATATTTTCATTTCACTAAGACTGAAAGGAAAGGAAATTAAACCCTGATATACTCTGTAAAATGTTCAGGAGAGTAGAATGAAATATTTTTTTGGATTTCAATAAAATATGGCCAAGGAATCGGCATTTGTCTACCACTTTTTCTTACCTGGCTTGGCCGAAATTTTCAACTCAAATCTATTCTGATATTAAACAGATAAACTTGAGACTTGCCACATAACTTTTCCAGCAGTTTATAATTTGAGGCAATAACTTCTGAACATTAGGACAGAGACATTTAAATTATATCCACAACCAATTATGTTTTATTTTCATGCAAACTGCAGACTATTTCTCTTTGAACTTGCTCTGCCACAGAAGTTTGCATTTTTATCTCTTTAATTATTGTCTGTTCAGAGTTTGCATTCCCATACAACATGGTCAGCTACATGTTTTTGGCCCTAATCTTTTATTTATAAAAAAATATTGGTGCTGGCTTGCAGAACAAGATTTATCTAGATCGAAAATCATGTGAAGATCCACCCGAGATCCTCTGAAAATTTAAATTAAGAATGGTTCATTTAGTAAAATTTTGATTTCTCATCTCCCCCTTCTTCTCAAGATATGCAACTGCATTTCCTTAGGTTCTTCTTAACATATAAAGTAACAGCTTGGCAAGTGCAAATGTATATGAAGAGGTCCTTCTGGAAATCTCTTAAAATGTATTTTTTTTCTCCAAGCAGGGGATTCCATAGGAATTCTGTACATGAATGTACAGGAATTCTGTACATTCTTCCTATACTGTACATGAAATGTCAGTGCATTCTCCTGATTTCATTTATACAGGTAGTCCTCAACTTACGATTCCAATTGAGCCTAACATTTCTGTTAAGTGAAACATTAGTTAAGTGATTTTGCCCCATTTCTTGCCCCAGTTGTTAAGTGAATCACTCCAGTTGTTAAGATAGTAACCTGGTTGTTAAGTGAATCTGGCTTCCCCTTTGTCTTTGCTTGTCAAGTCACAAAAGGGGATCTTATGACCCCCCGAACATTGCAATGGTCATAAATATGAGCCAGTTGCCCAGCACCTGAATTTTGATCACATGACCATGGGGATGCTGCAATGATCGTAATGCTGAAAAATGGTCATAAGTCACTTTTTTCAGTGCTGTTGTAACTTCAAATGGTCACAAAACAAACCGTTTTAAGTCAAGGACTGCTTGTATTTTATATTGTTTTCGACGGTTATTTAAGATGTGTTTTAATTGCTTCTTTTATTGTACACCATCCAGATTTACATAATGAGATGGGCAGCTTTATAAATTTTACAGATAGATGATAGATGGACAAGACAGAGAGACACAGAAACAAATAAAGGGAAGGTGGCTGAATACTTGTCCAAACCCTACACTGGGAGAAGTAACAGCAGAAGGGAAAGACATGTGACTGTGGCACAGTTCATGAATGTTTTCAGAGCCCGGCATCTGACTGTGCTGACTCTGTTGTGGAAGGCACTCATCAAATCTATGGCTTTCAGCTGATGGAGTGGCAAATAGGACTTTGACTGTAGCTCTGCATCCAAAGGAGCAGCTTTTCACCCACAATTGGCTGAGCAAAATCCTATTCACACAGTTGACAGCTGTGAACCCTGCTGAGGGCATCTGTTAGGTTGTTAATGCTGGTTGGGAATCATGTAGCTCTGGCTGTGTTTTGTTTATCAGAGAAATTCTTAGGCATCTTCAATAGCCTAAAAAGATATTGTACCTCCTGTTTGTTTACATATAATGCTGGAGCTGTTTCCTCTCGATTCCCCGCTGCTGATTTTCTTCCCTGCAGGAGGGCAAGCACATTGAAGGAGTTTTTTTTTTCTTTTTAAAAATCATTTTCATTTCAACTGAGTTATAATAATAATAGTAATATCAGCCTAGAAGGCTATTAAAATGAGGCTCATTGCAGGGAGCAGGGTCTGACTCTTCCGCTTTTCTTACATCGGCATCTGTATAGAAAAAAGGCATTTGAGAAAAGCAAAAATGGCATTGCAGGTAGAAGGACTAAATTATAGCGAATACAGCAGTATTTGTAGAGCCTAGCAGAGACGATACAGATTTGGCAATAAAGGAGAAAGTTAAATTACTCCCCTGCACAGTCTGATTTTACTCACACAAAGATAGGGGGTACACACACACACACACTTACAAAAGCATTGTCATTATAGCTGCTGAAGCTGAAATCCATGGTTTACATGGTTCACTACATGGTGTAGTGAAACGATGGCATAAATTGGCTATTGTAATCCTTAAACTTCAGCTTCCATCCCTCTTTTATAACATGCTTGGAAAGTTACGTGATAGGCACAGAGGTCAGGTTATTGGCAGCTAGGTAACCTTAAGTACAAGAGCTGTTGAAAAGATTCCCCCCTTTTCCAATTGTATTTCATGGGATATAGTTGGCTGTTAGCTTTTTGGAAAATACAGCTTAAATATAATTTCATTTGGAAATGTTCTGGAGAACTGGATTTTAACTTCCACGAAAGGTAAAAGCTGGAGAAGAAAAATTTTGGGATGTGTCTTACACACGTTTATATCAATAAAATACATAAATATTTTTGAATTCTTGTGTACTTGAATAAAACTACTTAATGCTTGATGCATTCATCCAATTGGGTTTGTTTTCACAGATTTTACTTCACTAAAAATGTATTTCATTTTTTTTTTTGGTAAGAACTATTTTGCTAATCTTGAACTTTTTATGTTAGTATGGGAATTGAGTAATGAGCCAATTGCCAAACAACAAGACCCCAGGTGTTGACCCCATCCCCACAGAACTGCTGAGGCCTGTGCCACCCACAACCATCACAGCCTTGTGCCAGAAAATTTGGGAAATGAACACATGGCCACAGGATTGGAAACAATCAGTGTTCATTCCATTGCCAAAAAAGGATGACTCCAACATTGTTCCAATTACCATGCAATTATCCTCATCCCTCACGCTAGCAAGATTCTCCATAAGATCATATTATGTTTGGCAATGGCCACTGAAAGGGCATTACCAGATGTTCAAGCTGGCATCAGAAAGGGTCATGGCACTGCTTGTATATTGCAAATCTACAATAGATTATGGAAATATTTCAAAAATATCAAAATAACACCTACATCTGCTTTATTGACTACAAGAAAGCCTTCTATCGAATCTATCATGACAAGCTGTGGAGAACTTTAAATGTTCTGGGGTTGCCAACACATCTGGTCAAGCTGGCACAGTCGCTGTACACAAATCAGGAAACCACTGTGTGAACACAATATGATAACATTCGATTGGTTTAAGATAGAGAAAGTGTGTGGCAAGGTTGCATTCTTTCACCTTTCTTGTCCAAAATATGTGCTGAAGTAAACAGAGGAAGCTGGAACTTGGAAGAATTTTTTTTTAAAAATGGAGTAAATTTGGAAGAAGGAACTTTCAAAACCAACACCAGCCAGAGCGTGAAATAACTGAAAGAAGCTGTACAAGACGGGACAATGTGGAGAGAGGGTCCACTGAATCACTGAGAATAAGCCACCATTGTATGGACAGCATTGCCATCATGGGACTTTAGTGCCATTAAACATTCAGACAATATTGAGACTGGATATAATGTTGCTGAATATTCTGTTCATTGAGGGCTAATGATTTGTATCTAATTGGTTATCAGGGTTTCAAAACTGCAAGGGATAGTTCAGTTCCTTTTTTCCAGTAATAGTTAAAGCACAGGGTAAAAATCAATGTGCCAGCAAACCCGCCCACCCCCTTTCCCAGTGACATCTAGTGGGCATTGTGGTTAACTGATTCTTCTCTAACACATTAAAGGGCTATAAAAGAGTATAAAATAAATGCTATCAAATACAGTTTATTTGACAAACCTCCAAAAACATTTGGTAGAAGGAAATTTTATTGCTTTTATAATGAAGAATGTCTCAAAACATTTTAAAAGCAAGATTAACTGTTAAATATCTTCAAAACAAAGGAAATCAGAACTCAAGTAGTTCAACAACAGTCTTTTTCTGGAAGTGTTTCAGTTTAGCATCCTTTTAAATTAACTTGGTATAAGATTATGATTGTACAAGATGAAATACAGTGAGTTTTGTTGTGAATCGGGCAAACAAAAACTATTTGATAACTACAGTCATTAACTGCCCAGTAAAGAAACATGGTTTATCTATATCTATGTTTCAGAAGTACCAGGTTATAGGGAACGGCTATGTACATGTAGCTTTTGAAAAAGAAAGCAATACCATAAAAGGAAGCTATTCTAGATTACAGTACATATGATTAGACAACTATTAAGATTACATTTGACCAAGGAGAATCATTTTACTTTATTTTGTTTTGTAGAAACACAAAAGTACACAAATCATATTCTGGAAGATGATAGATTTTCTACCACTATTATGCCCATGTCATTCTTTTTTACCTGAGTTACCTTAAGTAAACAGATTATAATGTGCATTTACTAGTCTGGTCCAAAGCTCTAGGTATAGCCTATGCTCACATGAAATGTGGGGGACCCTCATTCATATCAACCAAAATAATCGGCCTATACCATCCCAGGGGGGAATATATGTGAATCAGCCCTCTTTTGGTATCAGCAGGGAGGGGAGCTGTCTTGGGAGAATTTCTGTATTCATAGTTGTTACTGTTTCATTGTTTGGCCCTGATCTCTAAGGCATGGCCACTGCATAACCTCCAATCATTTCCAAATGGCTTTTGTATATCCTGCCAGTAAAATAAATGAAGGCTGCAGACACACTGTTGCTGAACTTTTCATACAAAATTAACCTCTATGTGGGAAAAGTCTAGTAATGTGCTGACACTTCAAGAGTGCAGTTTTACAATTATGAAGCAGATAGGGAGCCTGTAAAACATTTGCTGAACATTAATTTTACAGTGGTCTGTACAGGATGGTAGATGTAATGTAATTATGTACAGAAGTTTATTTTCATAGTATTTTGTGCAACCCAGTCTCCATTTGCAGTTAAAAGGCTGCTGTCGATTTTTCAGCTATTCAGATTCCTTTAATGCAGCTAGTAATGGAGAATATATAAAAAGAGGACCACTGATCCCAAACAAATACTGTGCTACACAGACAGCTGTACATAATTCATACAGTGCATATATCAGAGTTACATATAGCAGCAAGTAGAGACAATGACCTTGACAATTTCTAGGCATGATATACTTTACATGAGAGTGAATATTTCTACAAAAGAAATTGGGAAGGCCTAGGTTTATAGGAAACGATGTCTTCTATTCCGGTTCAGAAAAATAGTGCAGTAGGAATAAATCCTTTACAGTAGCCATTATATAATTCAGAAGCACTGTTAACTCAAACTGTTAAAAAGCCACATACAAAATGAAGTGTTTTTGTACTCGATAGTTATGTCAATCAAGTTTGCTGTCATAATTATCAGAAGTATCCATCTTCTTCATCCTCTTTGTGCTCTGTTTTGCTCCATATTTCTTGTAATCATTTCCCTCGTTTGATTAATCTATCATGGACTTAAGTAGAATGAATACACTTGAAGCAATTTTTAGCTAAAGTCACACTGATGAAAAACATAGGTGTTCTGTCACATTTACGAGGTAAGTTTGGAATAATTTGGAGGAGAAAATTTACGTTTTAAATACTTCAGAATATAAAGTGGAAGACAGCTTACTATGGTGATGGCTGACACTTTCCATAGGAAGGTCACTGTTGTGATAAAGGCAACATCTATGGGAATAAAAAGAAAAGGACATCATGTATACAGGAAAAAAAGAAGTGCAAGATCATTAAGTAACACTGACGCATTGTGACATATTTTAGGAAGGACTGCAGGGTTAGATACTGTGCTTGGATGGCAGACTAGCAGAAAATCTGAGAATAGATCAACATCATAAGAAGGGAAGGGAAGAGAAGAGGGAAGTGTTGCCAAGAAAAGAACATGGACAACTGTAGGAGAGAAGTTTGATTCAAGACAAAACCATTTATTTTGAAATAAATGCCAGGATATAATTAATTTTAAATCAAGTTCATTGTTACATGACTTTTCTAAAAATGATTTTTATCATTCCTCTGTTTTGACAACGGTCCAAATGACACGGCCATCAAAACAAATCTGGAAACGTAACTCTATCATTGTTCAAAGGCAAATACAACAAAGAACAGAAGCAGCTCTTCAAGATCAGATTGTTTTAATTTTATTTATTCACTAAATAACAATTAATTTGGAATAACATTTTAATTGTGTACATCTCTTCATGAGTCCTTCTTCACAAAATGTTATTCTTGTATGTTACAATAGAAATGTATTCAACATATATGAGAAATAACATAAATGCAACTTCGTTTTTGTTCAGTTTGGTATCTCAGAGACTACTGTGATCCTCTCATATTTATTTTTATTTTAAAAGTAATGGAGAAAACTTTTCTTATTATAATAACCATCACAGTACAGTATATATTTTTAAAGGCCCTGTCACACTGCCCAACGGATGCAAAACGGACACAACGGATGAGCAAAATGTTCCATCCGTTGTTATCCGTTGTTATCCGCTCTCAAAAGGGGCAAAAATTTGCATAACCGGAGCGGATAACACGGACGCGGGGAGGATGCAGGGTGGATGGAAAGCGGATGCTCCACAGAAGCCTAGTGGATGGAAGCGGATGGAAGCGGATGGAAGCGGATGGCACATCCGCAGGGCTTCCGGGGGCCTCAGCAAAGCGGACGCGGAAACGGATGAAGCGGATGCAGAGCGATGCAGAGCGGATGAAGCGGAATGCACAGCGGAAGCCTAGTGGATGCACATCGGAAGCCGAACGGATGCCTGGTGTTAATTGCGGCATGCGGGGGGATGCATTGCGCAAGCCACGGGGATATAAAGGGAAGCAGATCGCACGTGGCCAGCATTCGGAGGAAAGACCTGCTGCAGGATACATCGAGTCCTTGCCTGCCCTGCTTACATGCCTGCCTGCAAGCCTGTGTTGCCAGCCTTCCTGCCACCCTGCCTCCAAGCCTCCTGGCCAGCTTCCCTGCCAGCCTTGCTGTCTGCCTGCCTGCCTGCCTTCCTGCCAGGCTTCCTGCCAGCCTTGGTGCCAGGCTTCCTGCCAGCCTTGGTGCCAGGCTTCCTGCCAGCCTCCCTGCCAGCCAGCAACCCCACAACGATGGGGAAGAAGCGAAAGTCTCAGCAACCTGCCGCCATCCCTGGCAAGAGGGACAGGGCCACCCTCCCGCCCCCTGTCCCTGACTCTGTCTTCTGCTGGGGCTTCTGCTGCTCGGGCTCGCTCTTCTGGTGCTGGAGCTTCTGCTGAAGCTGCTCCTGGCAGTGGTGCTTCTGCTGCGTACTCTGCTGAAGCTGCTGCTGGTCCTGCTCGTGCTCCTGGACTTGCTCGTCCTGCTCGTGCTCCTGGACTTGTTGACTTGCTCGTCCTGCTTGTGCTCCTGGTCTTGCTCGTCCTGCTCGTCCTGCTCATGCTCCTGGTCCTGCTCGTGCTCCTGTCGTCCTGCTGGTGCTGCTGGTACTGGTCTGCTGGGGCTCCTGGTGATTACTCTGCTGCTGCTGATCCTGGTCCTGCTGATCCTGCTGCTGCTGATGATCCTGCTGCTGCTGATTATGATCCTGCTGGTGATGATGATGATGATCTCTGCTGGTGCTGCTGCTGCTGGTGGTGTGGAGGAGCAGCCCTACCACCAGGGAGCCCCTCTGATGAGGGCCCATCTGGTCCGCCAAAGGGAGGAAGAGGCGTATGCGGGATGGGAGAGGAGGCAATACTTCATTGAGGAGGAACACGAGGATGAGGTACTGGAGTGGCTAGAAGAGAATGACTATCTGTGGCGGAAGGGACACCGGCTGTACAGGGACACCAAGCGGAAGCAGGCTGCTTGGAGAGAGAGGGTGGAGAGTATGGGTTACACTTCGGAGGTGCTCCTCGGCTGGTGGAAACATATGCACACCTGGTATGGGAAGCTGCACCTGAAGAAATCTGGCCAGGCCACAGTTTAAGCTGACGGACAGAGAGACCTACATCATGCCAGGTGCAGCTTCCTGGAGGGTGAGATCCGCCACCGAGGAGCACCAGGAAGCCCCTCTGTCTACCCTCTCTCTCCGGCAGCCTGCTGAGAGCCAGTCCTCTTCGGCCGAGAGTCAGTCCCTGTCTCCAGGCAGGTTTCTGTGGAGCGTGCCACAGCGGAGAAACCCGCGGACAGCTGTTGTAACCGTGGTGGGGTGCGTGGAGGACTCCCTGTGTGCGGTGGGAGAAAGGAGACATCGAGTTCCACCACAGTCGTAGCCGCATCCACCACACCCCAGCTCCACCTCCACAGAAAGGCAAGAGAGCCCAGACAGCAGGAGGGGCAGAGCCACACTGTCCTGCTGGAGATCAGGGACACCATCCGCACCAGCATAGATCTCCTCTCTCAGCTGGTCCACACCAACTCCTCATGCTCCAACCGCAAGCCCTTCCTCCTATGTCAACCAGGCCCTGAGGGACATGGCGGATCCCCAGTACCAGCTGGTGAAGGATCGGATCACGGAGCTGCTTCACAACCCTCCAGACCCAGAGGAACCTGCTCCCACCAGTCCAGGTCTCCTCCTCCACCTCCACCCCAGGTGCTGTCCCTCCCATACCAAGGCTTCCCACAGCCCTTCACCTACCAGGGCTATGGCTACCAGGAGGTCCAGCAGCACAGGCAGCAGCCCTTCCCAGTCCAGGCACAGAGTCATCAGGCGACACCGTTGCCACCGGTTCCACTGATGCCACCGATGCCAGCCACGGCAATGATGCCACTGATGACAGCGATGCCCACCCACACCACCGATGCCACCCACGCCAGTCCTCACCCAGCTGCAAGACCAGACAGCCCCACTACACTACTCCTTTCCTCCACCCCACAGCCAAGCCCGGCCTCAGTATATCTGTCATCAGTACTGGGGCTGACACCCCATGGCATGGAGGAAGGACCTCTCAGCATCACGGGTCTGAGCCAGCTGTCTGAGAGCTTTCTCAACACACCGTCACCTGTTGTCCTCTCAGGGCCAGGCACCCCAGTGTGCTTCAGACCAGGACTCCAGCACCACCCACCTCCACAGCACCTGGGACCCTTCACCCTGCAGACACGTGGCACACCTCCGAGTGACCAATAAGAATGCCAGAGACTGGGTAGCTGGCTACCTGTAGAGTTTATTTGGACACTTGACTTGGGTCATTTTTGTTTTACAGCTTGTTGTTCAATAAAGTTTATCTTTTGATTCACACACTTTGCTTCATTTCTTTTTTTTAATAAAGCCTTGGTGGAAACTTTTAGAAATGGTTTAAGCCTTTGCATGCTTGTGGATGGGTTAAGATAGCAGTGGGATGGGCAGGGATACGTGTGGGATGGGTAATAGCTGTGGGATGGGTAAGGATAGCAGTGGGATAGACAAGCCTCCAGTGCAAGCATAGTGGGACTGTATGGTCCACCCGCCCTGGTGCCACACCTATGGCCCTTTATTATCAATAATAATGTAATAATCATCCACACATGTCAACACAAACACAACTCTTTATTAAACGCCCTGTTCATTGTAGGCCCACCCAACATACATGGCCCAATCTCATCTGTGTGATGAGACAGACTGAAGGAAGCACTCATTAGTCATCTATCATCCTGTCTTGCCACTCCACTGCTCCAGCTGGGGGAGTTGCACCAGTGTCTCAGGAGGGTTGCGCTGCTTCTTCCCTTCATGTGAGGCTCTGTTGGGGCCTTGCACATCCTGAGTGTCTATCAGGTTTCGCCCTTGCCTCCATTCCCCAGGCTCCATGTCCCCATTGCCTTGTTGGAGGTCACGAGCCTGTTCTGCAAGACCGGGTAGCGGGTGCGCATGAGATTGTGGCAGGATGCAGCAAGCTTCCACGATCCTCCTCACGGTCTCTGGGCGATGCTACATGGTGGTGTGAGAAGTACCTGGAACCTGTTGGCCAGGATGCCAAAGGCGTTCTCCACCACCCGCCTTGCCCTGGACAGCCTGTAGTTGAAGATCCTCTCTTCACGGGTGAGGTGTCTTGAAGTGTAGGGCTTCATGAGGTAGGTTCTGAGGGAGAAGGCGTCATCCCCCACGATGAAGTAGGGCACATCTTGCGTGTTCATTGGGCAGGGGGTCTGGATCTGGAAAGCCCATGATGAGGTTGCCTTCCAGCCCCTCCTTGAAGTCACTGGCGTTGTATACCTGGGCATCTGAACATGAGCCGCTGCCTGAAGCATCGATGTAGATGAACTTGTAGTCAGCATCGACCATGGCAAAGAGGACGATGCTGAAGAAGCCCTTGTAGTTAAATAAGTGGAGCCTGACTTGGGTGGTGCTTTGCAGGCCATGTGCTTCCCATCTATGGCTCCAATGGTGTGGGAAGTTCCACCTCTGGTACCACTGCTCTGCAACTTTCTTCCATCCTTCATCAGTGCAGGGGCACTGGAGGAGCTCCTGCAGTATTCTTCGATGATGGCCTGCACCACTTCTTTGACCACAATGCTGATGGTGTTGTGCTCACCTCCAGCCGTACTGCATGCTCCTGTAGGTGGTCTCTGAGGCCAGGTGGTGCAGAGTGAGTGCCACCTTGAGCCCAGGTTCTGGCTGGGCCGGAAGTTGGTGTTTGCCTTGGTCAACCTGGGTGTCAGGTGCTGCACAACTTCGTCAAACATGGCTGGAGGCATCCTCATGAAGTTCTGGAATGCCCGAGTGTCTTCGTTCCGAGCTCCACCATCAACTTGTTGTACAGCCCTACTCTGCTCTTCTCCCGATCCATCTTTGGACCCAGACGCTTCTTGGCCGCCTCCTTTTCTTCCTGTAGTAGAGTTCACAGAGCCTGTAGATGACTTCGCACTGTTGCAGAAGGATGGTGGCTGCCAAAAGGACTGTGTTACGATCCACGATTGACATGACTGGATGCTGTGGAAGAGCAAGAGTCAGATGAAGGCTGCAGAGGTCTGCACAGCTGGTCTGCTGGTCTGAAAGTGAGATGCAGATGAGTTGCTCCCCCTTTTTATAGGCAGTATAGGTGTCCCTTTGCATCCTCTAGGCATCCTCTAGGCATCCTGTAGACATCCTTAATATCCGAGATAGGTCCCCTCTGCGAACGTTTTTTCCGTTTTAAACGCTTTGTTTCCGCTTGGCATCCATTCTGCATCCGTTCCGCTTCCTCCCTGTGTCCGAGCGGATGCGAGTTGCGTGGATGCACAGCGGATGCCTTGCGGATATAGCGGATGTGTAACGGATGCAGAATGGATGCGTAGCGGATGCGTAGCGGATGCAGAACGGACGAATTGGATACATTTTCTGCGCAAAAGTTTTGGCAGCTCAAAACTTTCTGAGCGGATGAAACGTCAATAGACGGATGCTGGACGGATAGAGAGGAAGCAAAACGGAGCAGTGAGTACATCGCGTTAACCAACGGATGGCAAGCTTTTTTGTCCGTTTTACATCCTCTTTGCATCCGTTGGTGCAGTGTGACAGGGGCTTAAGGCTATAATTTTATTAAATCAAATACAGGTAATGTTAACTTACAACCGTTTGTTTAGTGACCATTTAAAGTTGTAGCAGCACTGAAAAAAGTGACTTATGACCATTTTTTCATGGTTGTAACTGTTGCAGCATCCCCATGGTCATATGATCAAAATCTGGATGCTTGGAAACTGGCATGTATTTTTGACAGTTGCAGTGTCGCAGGGTCATATTATCACCTTTTGCGACCTTCTGACAAGCAAAGTCAAATGAGAAGCAAGATTCACTTAACTACGATGTTATGAATTGAATAACTAGTGATTCACTTAACTGTGACAAGAAAGATCGTAAAATGGGGCAAAACTCACTTAAGAAATTTCTTGCTTAGCAATCGAAATTTTGGGCTCAACTGTGGTTGTTAGTTTACAAGGACTATTAGTAGTAGGGATGATCCAATTACAGATTGAAAATTGATTCAAATTGAGTCAGTGTTTCTTGGCTTTCTGACAGGTCCAATACTGTACTTCAGCTTTGTGTGTTAGTGTATGTGGAGAGGCCAAGAGAAAGACATACATACAAACTGATTCTCCTTCAAGTTGCCTTCTTTTTAGGTTAAGATTTTTTAAGTGGCATCTTATCATTAAAGAAATAGCAACAATACCTACCTAAGAAAGCTCCAAAAGATACTCTGCCTATACCTGCTCCAGTAGGGCACAAGAAGAAAGGACAGTTTCACAGAAGGGCAGAAAAGCAAGAGAAAATAAAATCATAAAGGAATTATTAGTAAGATTTAAAAGACAGAAAGAGATTAATAGCATCTAAATATTGATATATGCATGTACAGTAAAATATAGTAAAAATGAAAATTATGTTTAAAATCTATTGTGTTAGAAAATATGTTAGCTCAACAGAAATCTGAATTCAGCTCTTGAAGGATGGGATCCTAGTATGTATGAAAGCCTCTGAAATAAAATTTAAGACCTTTATTATTCAATACATTTCTTTTTAACAAATTTTGTAGAGCTATAGCAATTCAGCACTCTGGCTAATAAAATTCAGTTATTATTGAAAAGAATTTCCTAAAAAAATTGTGTCAAATTACTCTCCATATTTTAGACGCACTTATTAGGTTTTCCAACATGCATTTTTTTTTTAAAGCAGCTAAGTATTATACATGTGGGAGCTACTCACCAAAATATTCATTAAGGAATGCAAGAGAAGCTACATAGCAGCAAAGACTAAAGATTTCAGCCACGATCATTAACCAGTGCCAGGTGCGTATGGTGAGAGCAACCATCAAGAGTTCAGTCAGGATCAGTGCCGTGAAGGAAATGGCAACAACATGGACAAATTCAGATTCAAAAAGCAGAAGGGCTCCATACATCAAAATGCCACCTAAGAAACATGGATGTAGACATTTTTATTACTGATTCACTTTTCAGACTAGTGTGACATGCATGTGTCCTACAATAGCAGCTTTGGATTATTTCACAACAAAAAACTATTTGCAATCATTTTGAGAACAGTGATGTAAAAGTTAAGAACTAGATACATTCCAGCCAGCATCTATAGTACAAATAAGTTACTTTAGTTTAGGTGAACGACATGCTTTCATTTATTTATGAACTTAAAAAGATTTTTTTCCTTCTTTTTTCATTGTTAGTGTTGGATGTTTTTCTGTTTTGTATTTTATTATTGTTGATAAATGAAAATAAATATGTCAAAAAAGAATGTATATTCTTAACTAATATTACAATGCAAACTTTTTGAAATAAGATTCGTAGAGTGCTATGGGAAAAATTATTGTGCAGTATATGAAATTCAAGTGAATATTTTTCTGATTGTGTTAGTCAGAATTTGATTAAGTCCATTCAAATATTTCCAACCACCATGATCTCACATTATTATGCTGACTATATCCCTAACATTCACACATTCAAAAGAGGATTTATATATACGAACCCAATGCAAAAATCCCACAAAACACCTTTACGATATTCAACTATCCATGTGGACTCAGGGGACCGATCCAATGCTCAATCATGCCTACATTCAGTTTTTCATGCAGTAATGCATGAAAGGAATTTATCTAAAAAAATCTCACTTTAAAAAGGCATGCATCAAACAAACATGCAAACTACCTATGTGGCATTACAAAGAGGTTTTATGTTATTTCAGTATCATATTTTAAACATCTATTAAAATAATGTGAATGAAACATTAAAATGAAAAAATGAAAATGTAATTGTGAAAATCAAATTGTACTGTTCTTTAGTTCAGAAAATATGAAGCAGAACTTAACCTTGATAAATACTGATTAAAACCCAGATGAGGAAGGTCTTAAATGACAAGGATCGACCCTAGAAGAAATAACAAAGAATAGGTTACTTAAAACTGCAGAAAAAGACACCTGACACACTAAAGAAAAGGAGAAACAATCTTCATGTTGGTCCGTTAAGAACCTTCCCAGTTGTTAGGAACTCAACAGCTATAGTACAAGAATACAAGAAACCCAAATTAACACAAAGGAGTTGCAAACATTTGACTTCTTTAGACTTATTTCTCAAGCTTTTCACTGCTAGGGACATGGAAAATAAGAATCTCATATTTATAAGACGGTGGTCGCCAACCAGTGGGCCGTGAGAAAATTTTGGTGGGCCACAGAGAAATCTCACCCCCTGAGCACCCCCACAAAGCAATCCAGGTTGCACAGAAACACAAGGCTGCGCCACCCACATGGCCCGTCCCGCCTACTCACTCCTTACCCGGTAAACTTACCTGCTAAATTGCTATTTTTCCTTTTTCTGACTATCATCTCTTCTGCTGCGCCAGGAGATTTAGATTAGCTAGGAAGCAGGAAATGGTTGGATTTCTTGCTTTCTAGCTGGTCTTTAGATCTTCGGCTCAGCACAACCGAATCTCCCTTAGGACTGAAGGTTGCTTCCAAGCAAATTTAGTGCAGACTCATGGTAAGCAAATTTGAGAGACTGAGCTAGCTGATGGCAGATAGACAGATCACAGAATGATTCTGTGAGCAACTCAATCTGCCTGCTTTGCCTGATTTTGGGTAAAAATTGCTCTTTTTTAAAATAAAAAATTCAANGGCAGATAGATAGATCTCTGAATGAATCTGTGATTCTGCGAGCAACTCAATCTGCCTGCCTGCTTTGCCTGATTTTGGGTAAAAGTTGCTCCTTTTTATAAAAAATTCAATATTTATATAAATATTTATAATATTTACATACAAGCCATGCCCACCCAGTCACACCCGCCACACCCACCAAGCCACACCCACAAATTAGGCCACACCCACAGAACCAGTTAGTGGTCCCTGGGATCTAAAATTATGAGTTTGGTGGTCCCTGAGGTCCAAAGGTTTGGCGACCTCTGTTCTAAGATATAGGCTACAATCAAGATATTTGTTGAAAGTTAGTTTTAAAATGGTTCCAGATTAAGTATATTAGCCAAGAGTTCAGAAAACCTTTAAGATAGTACTACATCATGATGAATGAATGCCCATGCATATCTAGAATGGCTGAGATCCCACTTGAGATGTGGCTTTATATTATGATATACTAGGTAAGTCATTTAAACAACACTGTACCATTGTTTTAGTGATTTAACAAAATAGCAATAACCAAAAAGATTAAATAGATTGTGTACATTTTATTTCAGACACTAAAGGGCTCATGTTTGTGGAAAATGAAATTAAAGATGCATTTTTGGGACAAAATATACAAAAATAAAAACAATTTTTATCAGTCACACAGATTATTACATCTGCACAGGTGATACAAGTTTGCAGCAAAATTTTACTGGTTTTGATGTTCAGGAATTAATTTTAAAACAGTAAAATTACATTGGTATATTTATTGTTTTTGCAATCATGTGGATAGTTTTCTGTTGTTTCTTTTCCAGATTTGTCTCTAGTCTCCCAAGCTAGCTTACACCTAATGTATTCTCTTAGTTTACTTTAACCAAATACTAAAAGATTCAGCCTGTTCAGCATTTTGAGAATGACCACAATCATTGGGTTCTGCCAAGGAAAGAATTTTACTCAGGATTACAAGAGTACAGCCAACTTTTATTTTAAAAGTGAGCAAAAAACAAAAAATCCAAATAATGAATAATTATTTGTAATAGATGCTCAAAGAAAGAATCTGGTCTTTAGATTTTTGATCAGAAAAAAGTAGACTGTAAACCCCTGAAATATTTTTAACTTTAAAAACAAAAGCAAAATGTGTGTGAGTGTGACATCACTGATTTTTCTGGAACTTCAATTTTTTTGCCAAGCAAATTATATCACCTAATTTTCTTCTTACCCTCTACTCAGAAAAAAAATTTACTAGCCTCCTTTCAGACAGCATTCCACTTGGTTTGCCCTGAAGCTACCAGCTTCCATAAACCTTAAATATCTGATTCTTTCCCAAGGCATTAGGCCAGGTAATTTGGTAAGAACACATCTTGGTATCGTGGTTGTGTTTATGAGTTGTTCCGAAGATGTTATGTTGTCTCAAGTTATTTTTAAAATTTCATTCTTTGTTGTTAGTTATTTTTTATTAATTGTTAGCTGCTCAATGTAGTGTGTGTATAGGGAGTGGCTACACATCACACTACTCTCCCTTCCAACCAAACAATCTTTGGAGACTTTTCATCAGGAATAAGAAATTGTTCTTTTTTGCCTTGTGTCTTATCTCCAGTTTGTGTTCAAAACAAAAAATGCCAGCTACATGCGTGATTTGAGTGCTCTCACCTTGGTAAGATCTTTGTAAAGTTCAGGATACAATAGTGCCATTTCTGGTTTTACATCTTGATCCAACACTAAAGAGAAGACTGGAAACATAGTATATATGGTTGCATACCTTAGAGAAAAACAATTTTAAAACAGTTGAATATTGTTTAAAGCCATATTCTTTACATAAAGTGCTTCTCTATGAAATAAAATTTTTGAAGCTTTGTCATTGCTACTTACCCCACCATTAGGAAACCCTGATATAGAGGAACAGATGCAAAATAGAAGACAGACGAAAACACAGCCTAGAAAAATATAATCAGTTACTTGGAGATTATTATACATCATATAGCATTGTGGAATGCATTATCAAAGTTAGAAAAAAAGGCTCTATAAATTGTTTTCCACATAAACAAAAAAAATAGATACCTGCATAGTTGAAATGATAAGGCCTCTGTGCATGACAAATTGACCTAGAGCTGCTGATCTTTTGTAACTGTTTCGACCATGTACCACCAGCAGTCTACCAATGTGTTTAAATTGTGTTATAGAAAAATCAGCAGCCAAGGAAGCTTGTTTCCCTTCCTAAATAAAAAATAAAATGATCAATGTAGATATCAGTGTAGCATTTTGGATATATATATCAAATATATATATATACACACATATACATGTAAACCAAAAGTAATTTGAAATTCGAGCAACAGTGGAAGAATTGGTAATTTAGTTAGTTTGACATTCTCAAAATGCTTAGGTTAATTCGGAGGATAACTTTCAAAAAATTTTAGAACAAGTATGTCCAACCTGTAACCCAGAGGCCATATATGGCCCTGGGCAACTGGTAATGTAGCCCACAAGGCTGTCAACTTTGAACATTATCATGTGATTTTATATTATAAAACTATACATTTAATACAAGGCCCAAGACACTTCTTCTTCATTCAATCCAACCCAGGAAAGCCGAAAGGTTGCACACCCATGTTCTAGAACTAAGATTTTTTTGGCAGAAATCAGGCATTTTCAGAATTGTCCTATATACGATATGAATACTATACCTCCATCAGCTTTTGCCAAAATAAGACCCCAAATTCAAGTACTACTTTTGAGGGAGAGAAGAACAGGTTGCTTAAATTTATAGATCATTTGAAGAAACTCAGTTACGTATCTGTAAATCATGCATTTGACTGAGTATCAGAAGGTTATCACTGAAGCACTGCTGACGGTGTTGCTTTCCCTAGAAAGGCATGCTAAACCAAGTAGACAATGACCATGTACTGTATCCTGCATTTGCTGAAAAGAATTATAGAAGTTAGAGCATAGCAGCAAGTACAAAAGTTGAAATTTTTGTCTTCACTGATTTATAAGCATCTGTGCTGCTGCTGCTACTGCTGCTGCTGATGACTTGTTTGCTGATAAAATAGATCAAATGTTCCCCAAAGAACATTCTTAAGTTGATAAAAGCTCCACTAGGCCTGCCTTGTTTATATTCTGCAGGATTGGATTAACATTTCACCAAATAATGTGGCATCTGTTTGGACCTTGGTGTCGCTGTGTTTTGGGTGCAGGGTATGGGCAAAACTGAACTGTGGAAGATACCTGGTAGCCTGGATGGCAGATGGTTTGAGTCTTAATCTCCTAGCCACTTTTGTCAGCTCTTGTCATTAGAGGGTGTCAACACTTTAGGGGCTAAACAATTCTCACTTTTAAAGGGTTGATTTTCTAGGCCTCCTGGATTAGGACCAACACACTGAGACTACGTCTGTTGGGTCGACAACTAGAAATAAGAAACACATGTCACCTTTTCTCCTGCCCAGTCAGAAAGCAGAACTTTCACAGTTGAAATGACAAAGGAGACTCCTCCAAAAGAGATCATGATTTGAAAAAAAAAAAGGAATGTGTCCACTTTAACTGATATATTATCCTGTATTAAGGACTACACTGTGACAAGAAAGCAACAATATCTAACTCATTTCTGTTTTTATCCTGTCTGCAGAATGCTATCCAGCAATCCTATATACAGTGATTTAGTCCCAACCAGAGGAGTATCTGAAAGACTGTTCTGAATATATCAGTCCTCTGAGATAGTCGATATCAAGAAACAAGCATGACAGGAATTATAGAAATGCTCCTCATTGTTGCAAAGTAAAATAACAAAATCTTGAAAGCCTGTCAAGAGTTTCTCCCTGAGTTATATTATACCAAACAAAATCAATACAGAGTTATTTTGAGTTATTTTTATGCTTTCCTCTTTCTCAGGAATGAGTAATCTTTTCTGAAATCCCCCATAATTATTGCTCATTCTTCCCCCATTTTCAAGGCCAAATTTATATTTCTTTACACCACCTCCCCTATCAGAATCACTTCCCCCTCTTCTCTGTGAAAGGCAGGGTACCCTCCTGGGCACTATTTAACAGAATAAAGCATTCAACTGATGTCAGATTCACCCTTGCAATCTTCCAAGGACAAGCTAGGTGTATAAAATCTTCTTCCAGAGAGAGGCTTGAAATCTTGAGGAGCTGCAGAATCTGATCTATCCACTGAAAGTACAAATCTATTATGGGCTGCCCTCCTAAACAAAGCAGATATAGGGAATCTTCACTATATATGTGACATTTTTGAAGTGTAGCCTATGAGGCCATATGGCTGGTCTGGCAAAAGGCTTCATAAGACATTTGTAAACAGGAAGAATAAAGCCAGAGAAGAATGAAACAAAAATATAAAATAACTGTAAGTGAAAGGTCAATCACACTAAGCAAATTAAATAAAATTATTTAGAAAGTAGTCTGAGAATTCTGATGTTTTGTATGGTCAGAAACAGGAATTTAGATTGGGGAAAAAATTATACCAGTATATACTGTGGTAGTAAATTAATGTGGTCCTAAGAAATTCAAATTTTATAACATGAGGCTCATTTTGAAAAACTATGTCTTACTTCAGAGGCCATAAGAAAGAGGTAGCGAACACAAAGATCTATTGCATAAGAGAAGTCTGTTTGCATGATTATTACAAATCATGATGTCTATAACTTGAAGCTGTTGATCCTAAATATTATTATTAAGAGCACATTTAATCTAATTTAATACCTTTCCTTCAATTCCAATTCCACAATCTGCTGCCTGGATCATACTGACATCATTTCCTCCATCGCCTGAAAAAACATGTGCAGAATATTTAAGTTTGGTTTGGCAATGTTTCATATTTACTAGCTGAATTTCATTTCACCTTGAATTTCTATAAAGGTATTTGAATTACATTTTTAAATTAAAAGCGGTTTTTATTTTTTCAACTTAGGAAAGCAAAAAAACAAAAAAGTAAATGTGCTATTGCACCTTTGTTGCTTAAAAATATTCCAATTTTTTATGTATAAATTATAGTTCAGAAAATAAAAAAAGTCATTTTGTATAATAGGCTGTTTCAGCAAGCAAAAAGTTTGAAGGAAGATGCTATGATTCCTGCCTCAACATACTACTGGATGCCAAGGTGCCAGGGGAAAAAAATTGTAATTCAGAACCAATATGGTCATCATTTGTGATGGTTGAAGATGTCACTTGTCATGTGCTCTACAGGTCTTATTATCACTATTTTCCCTTAACCTGGGGAGATATATCCAAAGTTGTCCTATTAACTACAAAGGAGAATTACAAAATTTAGAAAAAAGCAACTTTTGCCTTCAAATCCAAAGCTATGTATAGTCCAATAAAATATTGGCTGACAATTCATAGTCATTGTTCTGAGATTTAATTGTACTTGCTTCAACAAAAGTATTGACAGAACAAAGTGAAATAAATGTTCCTTTATTATGTTTGGCATTTTATTGAAAGGATTGCCAAATCATCATTTTATTTTTACATGATAGTGTGGCAATTTTCTTAAAAGATTCATTTATTTTACATTATTGTGACTAGGAGGCTAAAATAATTACTTTCACAATTGAAAGGAAACCAAAATTGATACAAACCTATTGCACATGTACGCTTTCCTGTGTGATGCTGCAACAATTTTACAATGTGAGCTTTTTGGGTGGGAGAGCATCGGCAGCAAACTACAGCTGGACACTGACATGCTAGTTCTACAAATTCATGTTCATAGTACTTCAAACATACCTACAAAAAGAAATACACATTACTGTATTACTTTTTACATCCCAAATTCTTTAACTTACAATTTGTATTTTACTTGTAGCTTACAATATTTATTTGTGGTATATGACTTCATAGCTGGTTTTACTTTAATCAATTGTGACTTGTGTATTGTTTTGCTAGTTAATGAAATGACGGACTGTCGCATAGTGTGGAAAACTTTATGCTCAAATTGAGCACCTGTTTTGTGCTTTACTGCAATAGTTGTTGCCCCTCCAACTTTCCCGTTTCCTTTTTTTCACTAGAAGGAATGAAATACAAGGTCAATATTCTAACTTACTACGTAATTTGCTGCTGAAACCTGTTATGCCATCAAATCAGTGACAATTTTTAGTAGCTATGTTAATGTTCCTTGATATCCTTTCCTCTGCTAAACATTTCTCAGAAGATTTCTTCTGTTAAAATGACCTGTTTTCTATCTCACTGTGTTTGAAAATTTCTTTCAATTTTTCTTTGATGACATTTTTGAGCTGTTTTTTAGGAGGTGATGGATGTTTCTGCTGCTAGTGGGATATGTGGTCGCACAACTCTGTGGGTCTCCTGGTTAACTTTGTATCTGAAAAAGGCTAGGGGAGTAAACCCACATTATGTTATCCCTTGAAATTTATTTCAAATATACCTGAAAATCGTTAAGTATGCTTTTATTTCCTGATTGTGCAAGAACAGTGAGAAAGTTTGTTTTGCTGACTCTAGCCCAGATATTCGGCTTACTCCTTTTCAGCTGCAAAGATTAATATGATAAACTGCTTTTAGGCTGTTGCTTAATTTAGGTAATCCCCATCTCTCACCTTTGATAAAGTCAGTGCTCATGATCCCATCATCAAGAAAGCGTTTGGGGAAAAATGGAATTCAAAGTGGAGTAGCTGCTGAGAGTCAGTTGTTCTCAGGGAAAAGATATCATTATTTTAAGCTGTCATATATATATTGTTCAAATATATATATATATATATATATAATATATATATTTATATATATATATATATATATATATAATATAGTATATATATGTATGTATATAAGTGGGAACTGTATTCCTCATTGCGGAAGAAAGGCAATCCATTGTTTAATATGGCGCAAATCCAGTTGTAAAGATTCTTATTTAGCACACTGCACTGAATCCCTAGGAGACTTCTGCTGAGTTGGAATCGTGCAGCCAGCTTAAGCTCCGTAAAGTTAGGGATAGGAAATTTAAGCTGAGTTCTGCTCTGGGGAACTGAATAGCAGAAAAGAGGAAGATATTACTCACTAAAAAGGATACTGGTGCTCAGTTCAACATTGTCAAAAAGCATCTAGATGACCTTTCAGAATTTGGGTGGAATGTTCTATGAATAGATGAATCAAAAATGGAAATGTGGGGGTTACATGGCTATTGTTCTATCTTACAGAAACCAAACTCTATTGTATAATTAGAAGCCCATACAAATTATTAAGAATGGAGAAATCAATGTCATGGTTTGGGAACAGTTTAGCTGCACTAGGACCTGAACAAGTAACCATTACTGAGGAAAGAAAGGATTCTGCTTTGTTTCAGAGAATTCTACAGAAAAATATTAGACCATCAGTTAAAGCTGAACTATAAGCAGGCCATGATTACAAACATACAAATATCTATAAGATAATATACAAAGAAGAACAGAGTAAAGTTTTACTTAGCCAATTCAAAGAACCATAAAAAGGTGGCAAACCTGAAATAAGTAGTTCATGAAAGGAAATGTTAAATGGTATGGACTTGCAGCTGTTTGCTACTGAGGAATGGACCAAAATTCTTAAATTGTGATGTGAGGGACTAAACATCTGTTTAGGAAAGAATCTGATTGAGGTTACTCATGGTACAGATGGCATAACTAGTGACTTGCATCTGAAGGGCCAGTTATTTCCTACACAGTAGCACACTGCACATCAGATGATTTTATTCACAGAATACATGTATCAAGCATTCATAACTTTGTTGTTACTTCTCTGTTCAGACTCCTTTTATTTATCATGGAAACCAGCATGATATTATTGGGAAGAAAAGATATGCAGAAGTTCAGAATACTTGAAAAGGAATGAATACTTTTTCTAAGAATTGCATATTCAGGACTTCATTCCATTAAAAAGTGAGTTAAAACAGGCAATAGACCTGTCAAGTTTGATACTAGGCCTAAATGAAAGGTAGGCCTCAAGTTACGATCACAACTGAGTTGAAAATTTCTGTGGCTAAGTGAGACGGTAAGTGACTTTTTTCCCATTTCACGATCTCTCTTGCTACAAGAAAGTTAAGTGAATCACTGCCTTCCCCATTGACTTTGCTTGTCAGAAGGTCAAAAAAATGTGACCACATGATCCTGGAACACTGCAAACACCATAAATATGAGTCAGTTGCCAAGTGTCTGAATTTTGATCACATGACCATAAGGATGTTGAAACGGTTGTAAGTGTGAAACCCATCACAAGTCACTTGAGGAGAGCAGGGTTGAGGACATAAAACAATAATTTCTCTAAAACAATCAAGAAACTTTTAAAATCTGTGTTAATATAAATAAGTATCTGAGAGGATCCTGTGGCATAGTACATATATAAGAAGCACAACTGCCAATTTTTTTTTCTTTTGACAGATCCAAGAGACTTTGAAACACTTAGGATTCTACCCCCCAGCTACAGGAAGAGGTTTTTGTTTTTGTTTTGTTTTTATTTTCAGGGGACAAAAAGGATAACAGGCAAAAATGTGGAATATCTCTGTTGGATTAGATTTACAGTATTAGATGTTTTGTTGATTTAAAACAAATGTGACTCTTGACTGGGACTTGGGACTTGCTTAGGATTCCTTTGGAAAGGCTACCAACCAATCTACCTACCTACACAAACAACATTATCAGCAATTGAGGAAAGCTAAGCCATTACCTCTAGAGAGTCACCAGATATTACTAAAGCACAATCATGTTTCCTTCTGAATGCATTTAATTCCAAATGAGCTTCTCCACGGCTCATTACCTGAATAAAATAAAAAAAATAAAAAAATAAAACAGAGTTAGGACAACTGTTAAATAGATGTATGTAGATACATACATTGTTATTAAAATAGAATTTCAGTCCTATCCTTGTACAGTAGAAGTTGTAGAAAGTGGAAGAAAACTCGTTGATTTAAATACAAATTCATTAAGAAATAACAAGCTTTGCAGCACTGAAATTATACAGCATTGGGAAGCTTACATTTCCTCCCACTTGATTTTATATACATTACACACTTACAAGAGGAATTAGAGATCTTCAAAAAGAAAGAATGTAATGTGGAGCAGAAGCTTGAAAATTTTGATTATCTCTCCTACCCCCAAAAAAGTTCTGGCAATGATCCATCCAGAAATCAAGCTCTCAGGAATTGAAGAAAGATGCATTTGGGGAAAAGACAAGTGTGTGAAAGGCAAACACAAAAGCACAACATGTTTAGGCTAAAATAATTTCAAGCCTCATGCAACTAAAAGTATATTCTTAATTTAGTCATTTCAAATCCTCCTAACACTGAGAAATTCACATGAAATAAGTATTTTGTATTAACAACAAATTCTTTAAAGAGTGGATAAATCTATTGGATATTTAATAACCTTGCTTATTTTTTTTCCACAAAAAAAATGCCCAAAACATGTTTCCAAAAATTTGGTTGAATGAACCAGTGTGTGTGTGTGTGTGTGTGTNGTGTGTGTGTGTGTGTGTGTGTGTGTGTGTGTGTGTGTGTGTGTGTGTGTTAGTTATGGGATCATATAAAAGGGGGATTTATGAACTTTTAAGTGCTGCTTAAAACCTCTCCTTTAGATGCTTAATCCAGATAAATATCTGAGATCATTATTGTGTAAACTCCTACTGGGTTTAGCCTTGATTTTTCATACCCCCAACCAACATGAATAGGACAACTCATGCACAGTATGTACTCTTCTTTTGTACTCCACATGCATGTCCCTTGTGTTACAAATCTGCACAACTAGGTTACACATGCTGTATACCATAGTTTTCAATTTATGACTATTCATTCAGTAACTACAGTATTTTCTGCACTATAAAGTGCACCGGATTATAAGGCGCAGTCTCAATTATGGGGTCTATTGCTGTACTTAACCCATACATAAGGCGCACCGTATTATAAGATGCATGCTAAAACATACGGTCTACAAAAAAAAGGTCACGGAAGCAAAACATCGAGTTCATTTGAACTTCATTCTACTATTTAACAATACACTCACATTATTTTT
>BHFT01025599.1:0-50000 GCA_004320025.1 Laticauda laticaudata
GTCGCACAGCAACATTTTTACAGATTTTGGAACTCAGTGCACACATAAGGCGCACCGGATTATTAGGGGCACGGCCGATTTTTGAGAAAATTTAAGGCTCTTAGGTGTGCCTTATAGTCCGAAAAATATGGTATTTGAAATTATGATTGTGCTAAAAGAATGCACTTATGGCCTGTGCCAAAAATTATGTTTGTTGCAGTGCCTTGTGGTCACATGATCAAAATTTGGGTGTTTGGCAATTAAGGCTATACTGCATTTAATTCTTGGATCATATATAACAAATTGCAGGAAACCAACACATCTTTCAGTTCTAGGAAAGAAAATAACAGGAGCTAAGAATGATGGGAAAAATGTATCAGCAGTTCTACTTACGGGTCTGAAAATATGAATATCTTGGGTCCTAGACACTAAATGGGAACTTTTTGCAATACAAGTCGCAGTCTCCAATTTATCTCCTGTTAGCATCCATATCTGTGAGATAATTTTAGAATTTAACTGTTAATTCTTTATTGTATTAAAAACTGTATCTTTCTCAAATTAACTTAAAGAAAAAAAAGTAAAGGTTCAAATTATTCCTTTGGCTTTACTTTACATCAACTAGATGCAGAGTCCAGTTGTAGGGGTTTATGGAGGCAAAATCAAGTGGACTAATTCAATAGGAAAAATCAGCATTTAAACTCATACTATTCAAATATGGTAGTTCCTTAGGTCATCTATTAACTAGACAGATAAGAGTTAAAAAGAGTAAAGTGTATTTCACTCTTTCAATCCCAAAAATATATGTTTTCATATGATTAGTTTCCTGCAAGATTCTTGCTCTGAATCCTGTTATAAATCAGGAATTCATATTGCTATTATTCATGGCAAGCATTCAAATATCTGAAATGTATATTATCCAATTAAACCTTGTAATAACTAAGTTATAAATTAATATTATTGTCCCAATAGGTAACTTTTTATAAATAAACAAATTCATATGGCTACCCATCTACCAAAGGAACTCTAGATAGTGAGTAGAGATTAAAATGTCCTCCAAAATATATAAATCTATTAAAGAAAAAGTAAGACAAGACCTGTAAAAATCCCCCTGAAAGCTCTGGAAGGCAAATTCTAATGTGTTTAATATTATTATCTGCTCCATTGCAACTTCTGTGCATATGAAATACTAAAGTATTCAGTTATATAATCTTAATAGAATGTAAATAGATATATATGTGGATATAGTCATGGAAAAATAATATGGTAACACTTAGATAACAATTGTTGTATAGTTACTGAGTAATTACAATACAAAAATTCAAATGAATTTTCTATACTTTCTGTACTTTTTTGCAGAAGGCAAAATAATCGTCTCTAGTTAATATATTTAAATGTATTCTATAAAAAATAACTCCCCCCCTCTCTCTTCCCTTTACCTATACATGTCAGACCAACAGTGATATATTCCTAACTGCTTATATATTTCTCATATGAAACAGATTGGATTCTTAGTCAGAGCAACAGATCTGCAGTAAGAGAACAAAATATGTATATAAACAAATTGAAGAATAAAAAAATTATTCGTACCTTTATTCCAGCATTCCGTAGCATCTCTAGTGTTGGTCTAACATCAGCCTGTAATTGATCTTCAACTCCAGTGAGACACAATAATTCCATTTCTCTTTCTAGACTCTCTACAACTGCAGCCACCTTGAGAGTTCTGTCATGTATACTTAATTTTGCTTGGTTATATCGATTCTAAGACAAAACAAAATGTAATTTTGTTACAGTAGATAAGATTTTTGTGCTGTCCAAAATGCAAGCCCTAGAGTATTATTTGATTGACAGATTCACTTTAAAATTTGAAGTTCAGATTACGCCTATGAGGTGCGTGCAGAAGTAAATGAACATAAGTAATACCAATGACAGAAAGAAATGAAAATATCTAAATATTTTATACCTGTAAAAAATTCAAGGTCTACAGTCTTATTTCAAATGATTTGCATAGTGCTACTACTTTTTATATTTGGTGGCCTTATTTGATCTCAGTTTTTGAAGTTGATAGAATAAAGAAACCAACTTTACTATTTGGATTGAAGTTTCACACATGAAAAGATGTAATATTTCAGGATTTACTACTTCATTTCTGAAAACTGTGGCACATGATTAAGAGAAAGGAGGGTTCTATAGAAAATTATAGATAGAAATATATATTATGAGACTTGGTGGCACAGTGGTTAGAGTGCAGTACTGCAGGCTACTTCTGCTGACTGCTGGCTGCCTGCAATTTGGCAGATCGAATCTCACCAGGCTCAATGTTGACTCAGCCTTTCATCCTTCCAAGGTGGGTAAAATGAGGACCAAATTGTTCGGTGCAATATGCTGACTCTATAAACTCTTAGAGAAGGCTGTAAAGAATTATAAAGTGGTATATAAGTCTAAGTGCTATTGCTATTGCTATAGTTTGGTGTAACTGGAAAAGTCTTACATCACAAACAATAAGCTTTTGGGGCAATTCTTTTCTAATTTACAAACTTTGCTTTGATTAGAAAAAGACAGTCATGCTTGCATTACTAGTCAATGTGAACGATAAACAAAAGTAGGTTTTGTAGAGTTTGGGCATATGAGATATCTTTATGGATTAATCATAATATTGTTTGGAAACTGAGTATCAGAAATAAAGTATGACAACAAAAAATATAAAACAGAAACCGAATCCTTGTTATAGACATACTGGATATTGAGTAAGAGATGATTTCTGCTGTAGAGTGGATAACTTTTAGAAATAATGTCTAAAAGATTAGAAAAGAGCCAGAGTAGTTGTTGAGATTGCATACTCAGAGGCCAACCATCAACCTTGCAGCATTTCATGGTCACCTAATCATCTTTTGAGATCTTCACTGCTGGCTTTTGACAAGGAAAGTCAACAGGAAAGAAGGGCAAAAAGTTGCAAATGCCCATCTCATGACTGTGGGATACTGTGACTACATGGAATTCATCTAAGGATGACAGCTGGGACCATTGCAACCACCATCTTAAGTTGGTGTGATCACATTATGACATACCTTATGAATGTGTTGCTCAGTAAAAGAATTGCCAGTCCTATTAACTGAAGATTATCTGCATTGTTGTTCAAAAAATCTGGGGTAAGATCAATTATATTCCTTGACAATATAAATATTACCTATATACGAGGGCTATCCACAAAATAGATTATGTTTTGTGATAGAAAAAAAAACAAAGTGTAGGATTTTTTTTTTATTATATACCCTTGAAAGTGACACTTAAATACTACTTTTCAACATATTCACAGAACAAATTGAGGCACTTATCATAGCGGTGAGCGGGTGAACAAGCTTTGGTAATTTCATTGTCATAAAATTCAGCTGCCTGAGATTTGAGCCAGTCAGTCATGCCGCCCATAGTTTACATCGTCGTCAAGCGCTGTGTTTCCAAGCAGGTCTTATTTCAGAAACAAGTTGTAGTCACAGTGGCAAGATCGGCTGTAGGGCGATTGAGCGAAAAATCTCCCACTTGAAAGCATTCAGGACTTCATCGAGTGTGATTTGCTGTGTGTGTAGGGCATTGTCATGCATAAACAAAAGTTTTTGAGCTTAACTTTCTCTTACGCTTGTCTGAATTGCTTTTCTTAGTTTTGCACATTTCACAAAACCTCACAGAGTTTATTGTTGCTACCATTTCCCAGTAAATCGATAAGAAGGCACACCTTGCCTATACCCAAAAAACAGTCCGCATAATCTTCCTGCAGAGAACGTTTGCAAACATTTCTTGGTTTGTTTTTGGAATTGTTTGCCCATCCATAGACTGCAATTTGGTTCTCGCTGTCACATGTTGACCCAATCTTTGCTCCAGTTACGATACGATCAAGAAATGAATCTCCATCTTTGTCGTAAGAGAGCAGAAATGTCAATGATGCGCCAGGTTATGGTGACGTACGTGGTTTGTCAGGTTTTTGTACCATATTTTGCACCCAATTATCAAGTTTGTGCGCTTAGCTTTTTGTGTTAAAAATTTCATGCAACAAACGTGTAAATTTGTGGAAAACTAAGCGTAAAGTTCCGTTGTTTGAAACGGTGTGTTTTCACAAATCTTGTCATCGACTTTCACGACCATTCCATCATCACAATGCTTGCGTGATGTCCCATGTCCGCTGTTCATCAATGAATCGTTTGTTTCGTCCCATTTTTAAACTTAATGCACAACGCGCACTCCACCTTCAGTGATGATGTTTGTCCCTGGTACACTTCACACAGTTGCCAAAAAATTTCAATCGGGTTATTGTTTTTTGCCAACAAAGAACTTATCATTGATCCACCTACAAATCTGCGGGATTTTCAATTGCAGCACACATTTCAAGTCTTCTGTGAAATCTACGGGCAAACAATATGACGCTCCCACAGCTATGACTAATGCAGTACTAACAGCGAGATGCATGATCCAAAGATTGCAACGCTAGCTGCGCCTGTCTTGCACAGATGGAGAAACGTAATCTTTTGTGGATAGCCTTGTAAATATAATAACTGACTCCAATTGGATTTGTATCAATTTGTTTTAAACAGTGAAATTCAATGTGTGAGAATAAATAGCAATCCTCCCACATGCCACCGTAAGAATAGGTGGTACTTGTGCTCGAACAGTATGAACTGCAAAAAAGGAACCTGCGAGTCTAGTGACGATCACTTGAATATGAACCAGCAAGTGTACTGCAGCTGCCGAAAAATCCAATAATAAAGGGATAGAATCAAGAACACGTGAAGTGTTAATACCACCTTATTAATGCCTTGATAAGACCACATGTTTTTGTCACACGATATAAAAAATGATATAAAAGAGAGATAATTGTTTAAAAGAGTGCAGAGAAGTAGCAACAAAGATGAATTAGGAGACGGAGGATAAAGAACACATGAAGAAACATTGCAGGAACTGGGTATGTCTAAACAGAAGGACTGGGTGACATGATTAAGTGTTCCAAAAATTTCAGGTTGTTGTCACAAAGAAGAGGAGTCAAGCCAATTGCTCGTAAAACAGGGTCCCCAACCACCGGGTCCGCGACGGTAACGGTCCGCTTGGTGCATTTTTGTATCGCTGGTCCGCAAAGAATGAATATATCGGATTAAATATATATTTTATATTAGCTAAGCTAAGAAGCCCTTTACTATTGGGAAGAATTGATTTTGCCGGTCCTTTGAAAATAGTTGTTTCTTTGGTCATGATATATTTGTTGTCCCTGGTACAAAAAGGTGTGCTCCTGTGGGCCACTGCTCTAAAGACCTGAGATCAGGAGAGGAAGCAATGGATGGGAACTAAATCAAGGAGAGAACTCAAGGAAAATTTTCTGACATTAAAGCAGTTATATCCATGGATAGTGTGGCTTGCTTCTAGAAGCTGTGGGTTCCAACAACTGTAGGTTTTAAAGAGATTTGGATAATTCATTTGTCCAAATGGATTGGGTTCCTTCCTGAGTAGAGGTTGGACTAGAAGATCTCCAAGGTCCCTTCCCATTCTGTTATTCTGTTCTTTTGCTCTTTATTGGAAGAATGTATCCACATCTAACAACGGTGCACTATATAATAGCATCTCCCCACAACATAACTTAACACAGGATAAATTGTGTCCAGTACTAAACCCAGGGTGGGTTTCTACTTTCTGTCCACCTCTGTAGAACCAGCAGCTCTGAAGAGCAGCAGACATAGAACTGGTTTTATGTATGCTGGATATTTTTGCCCACTTGCCCACCTGGGCTCTTACCTTAATCTTTATATCTTGATTTTCAACTTCAGCTGCTGAACGAGGCACAGCTGCAGTTAAAAAAGCAGGAAAAGAGGGCTGTTTCAAAGGCTGCTTCTCTGCACACAGCATGCTGATAACGATTTACAGGTGACGAATTACAGGCGCCCGCTTGCAGCATGCAGGGAAGCACATCATAAATCACTGAACCGCGTAAATCCTGAACTGGTAGTTAACCCTGTTGTATCCCACCCCTGATTAAAACTAACAATAAAAATATTGGCACTGTTATAAAAAGTCATTCAGATGAAGCAGATGAAGGTGAGGAGGAAAAACAGAAAAAAAGCTGTAGAAATCAAGCTAATGATGAAGTCAATGGAGGTGGAGCTCACCTAATCACTTGTCTACAGTAAAGAGAAATAACATATGTGAACTAAAGAGAGGTTCTTTTGCCATTATTGGGCTCAGTATAATTACCTCAAAATCCTGATATTGTTCTTCTGTTAAGGATTTTTTGGCAACAACCAAAGTACGCAGACCTTCTCTTGCCATGTTACCACACTAAAATTGCAAATACATAACAATAATTAAACAATTATGAATCATAACATAGCTGCAATGCATTGATACAACAAGACAAAAGGTTATGAGGTCAATTTATATTCAGCTGTACATTCATCCACAATCATGCTTTTATTCTTGAGACATCAAGCCAGCTACATATTGCCAACAGTAAGATTATTTAAACTGCCCCAGTAACTGTCCTATTGTGGGAGTTCATTCTCATACGGTCAGAGAAAGGCAATAGGTCTGATAGCTCACAAGACAAAGGAAACTTTGAAACTCCTGCCCAAAAAAGGGAGCCAAGCAACTTATTATGTTTGGTGGGCAAAAGAAAAAGATACAGGAGGGTTTAAATACACATTCTTTAAAAGGGATTTGCTCTTGAAACAGAGCAATTGCTGGAATTCTTTCATTATGTCTTCTTAATTTTTTCAATTAACAACTTATTATATAATGTTCTTAACTTCTTGTGAATTTGTCTAATCAGTTCCAGTCCTCCCTGGTGGTTGAAGCCCAATACCTCCTGATATTTGAATCAACAGTTTTGCCTTGTATGTTTCTTTGATCCTTTGTCATCTCTACCCCAGATTAAGGAACCAATGTCATGTAGGTAATGACTACTTTTACTGTAACACCTATTGTAACAGAAATTGGAAGTCTGAATGTGCTCTCCTCACTTTATCTTTGTATGAACTAGAGACATTTACTCAAACTAGTTTCTTGAAATGGGCTCAAACCTCACATGTCTAATCACCGGCCTTGGTAGTAGCTCTTTGTCCTGTCCTTCAAGGCCATTTCCTATGCCCTCTGCATCCTACAAGTAGAAATTAAATTAGCTCTGGTTACTTTTGAAGGGCTAATTCAAAAAGTAGGGCTGGGGGATTCTTTTATCCCATGGCTGCTTGGCCTCTGAAGTGCCTGCACTGGTTTTTGTCCATGATTTTTAATAATACAGGAAATTACATAAGGAAGTTACATGGAGATTTTGGGATGTATTACAGATGAAAAGTAGGTTTTTTTTTTCTTGTCTCTTTCAATCTATCATTTGGAAATGATGTAGGCAAACTAACTAAAGCTTAAAATAGTTGGAGGTGAATGTATAGTTGGTGGAAAAACTGTTCTCTCATTACAAATTTGTAATCGGTCTAAGAAATGGCTACATTCTTCCGGCATAATCAAAAGCATATGGAAATCTGTATCATTTTTTGGAACACAGGTGACTTCTCTAGTCACCTAGAGAAATATCTTTGACAAGCTTAGAAATATCTAGAAGGCTAGAAATAACTTTGACAAGCTTAGGCTGGTTTCTGAAATAAGATCGAGCAAAGAAAACCAGTTCAACTCCAGTCTAGAATACTGTAAGGTTCCCTAAATGTACCTTTAAAGTCCAAAAATACCAGCATAAAATTTTATGCCAATATACTTGTAGGGATCAGACAAATTCAACTCAATTAAGTATGGAGATATTTGCATCCAACTTATATGAGGAAAAATGTTTTCTTACTTAAATTTCTCAGTGTCCTACATTAAGCTGCAGAAAGTTTAGTCAGGCATACTCCTCAGATCAATAAGACTGTGAGGTATAAAGGACACAGTCATTTTATTGAAGCCCTAATGACTAGAATTTCTTTTGCTAAATTTTTTTTACCATGCTCTTTGAATCATGGGGTTTAAACAGTTCCAAATTATTATTTTCATTTCATCAATTTTGCTCTTATTCTAGTTTTTGTGGTTTTCTTTTAAATATACTTGTTTTCTTCATCAATTTTTTTGATTAAATTATATCTTGTAGACTTTGTCCTAAGTGCAGGATAGAAATACCTTAACACCATTTATGAAACACATCTATAAATAAAAAAGTAACCCTCATGGAATTTAGTAGGTGGGCTCTACTGAAAAAAATAAGATGTTTCTGATGTTCACTTTCTCTCTTTTTTGGACCCCGTATTCTTCCTTGAATAACGAAGTGAGGTTCCTTATTAAGTTTTAGAAATTAATCGCTTTCCTTGAATGAAGTATTTCACATAAATGTGCTGGGACAATACAGTGAATAGAGCTTAGAGCAGATATTCTTTTTCTCCTTGGTTCTCTGCCTGAGTTATTGGATCCCATGATTTCCAAAGTCTGTATTCTATCACCATCTGTCTTAGACTATCTGTTCCCTTTATTTTTTAAATATAGATTCAAATTTTTTTTCAGGCTGATATTGTAAATTTATCATAGAAAAGGTCTACACTATATCATCAAAGTAATTGGAATAAGCTTATTTTTCTCTATTAAAATAGTAAAATTAAAAAGATTCATTATTTTTTAAAATGCAAAATTCTGTCATTCTAATGTAAAATGTGTATTGATTTGGCCTCATAATGCTAAATAAATTAAGCAAGTATTTTACAATTAATTGTACATCATTATCACCAAAAGTAATTTTTATGACACTTTATTAGGTCTTCAGGGAATTTAATTTATTCATGACCCTGATTAAATCAAACTGCCTGAAGCGACTATTGATTTATATTGCCAATACCATTATGAACATGCATTGTGTGATTATCACATTACCATATTATCTGTATGTAAGGTCAAATGAAGACAACTGCTGGTGTCCAATACAGCAATATAGTATAATGCATTTATTCTGTAAAAACATATGCTTTCATACATAATTTAAATATATTTTCAGCTACATTTCTGTTGTCCAGGGTAAAAACAAAGCCAGTAAAAACAGATTGAGCATACATGAGGTCATGTTTATGATTACATTACTCATTAAGTTAGTTTTATCTTTTGTCTCCTTTTATATTAACAGACGAACCTTTAGATAAATTTTTTTCCAAATTCATTACTGGTTGTTTTTTTTTAATTTGCTGTAGGCAAGTCAGATGTTAATAGATTTGGAAGATTATTATTCAGTTTCTATTCTTAAATTCCACTGTTATACATTTTAATAGAAAATAAAACACTTGCTTTTTCCAAAATTGAAGCAATTGTTAGCAATATTTCCTACCTCCTCTTCTAGCCAATCATTATATTGAACAATGGAGGACATTGCAACATCTGCACCTTTCATATAAAACATGATTTCACCTGTAGATTCATCCTAAAAATAAGTACAGCAATAATATAAGGACAAAAGAAACAAATGCTGATCTAAAACCACATGTACAATATTTATTCCTTTCATTTCTAGAATATAGAATCTGTAAAAGTTAGGAAATGAATCAATTCATATTATGAAAATTGATAAAAACAAAATCTTCTCTTAAAATATTTTGGAGGACATTTATGTTTTCTTCCAACCTTATATTATAAATATATACAAGATCAGATATTTTCACCAGGATTCCAATGAGAAAAGAAAACATTAACAATACATACCCTCACTATGATTCCCATTCGCTTGCTCTCAGATGTGAAAGGGAAAATTTGCAGAATATAATATGTCAGAATTTGTCCACTGGGGGTTTTCAGTTGCATTGAAGTCAAATCCCTATTCACCAAAGTGAGACCAACACTTTCTGTCCACTGAACCAAAGCTACCTAGATAAAAATACAATAGTGATTATAATCAAACAAATACAATACAATATACAAATGGTGATAGATTCAGTACAATAAATAACTATTGTATTTTATATCATTCCCAATTTCAATTGGACAGAAACAACTACTGTAGACAAAGTACATTTTGTCAGTTGACGTATAACAGCAAAAAAAATTTTTATCCCTGATGTGAGTGACAATATTGCTTTCATCACCAGTGACCATTTTATATCACTATAAAATTCAATACTTATTTTTATCCCTTCCTTTTTTCCTCCTTCTGTTTCTTTTTTATTAATTGTTTATTCTCTTTCTTTAATCTATTTTAATCATCGAATTTTTTTATTGTATTATCACAGATGTGTTATTTATTTGTTACATCTCACAAACACTCTAGGTTAGGGATGCCCAATCTTGGTAATTTTTAGATTTGTGGACTTCAACTCCCAGAATTCCCCAGGCAGCATGTTGAAGTCCACAAAAGTCTTAAAGTTGCCAAGGTTGGACACCTCTGCTCTAGGTCAAATCTTCAATTTTGTAGCCTCTCATTTTTTGAAATAGCTTACTACTCAAAATCAAATTCGCTCCCACACTGTTAAATGTTTCAGGAAAGCCATTAAAACAAGGCTTTTTAAGAAAGCTCTAGGAGGAGATCCAGTAAAAGTTACTGGGCTGTGGTTGGACGCTTTGTTCTCATAACCTTAATTTCTGTTTTAGTAACTTTTGTATTGCCATTTTGATTACTGTTTCTCATTTTATTATACTTTTTGGCATTTTAATCCTTTTATTGTAAGAAGAAAATGTAAGCTCTTCAGAGTCCTGTTGCACTGGAACAGCACATAAACCTCAGCAAACAAATAATTAACTATGGAAAAAACCAGTAACTATTAGTAATTTTATCATTACACATTTACATAATTCCCTTTTAAAGAAGTTCAAATTGGCAGACTTCACTACGTAAGGATATAATAATATATCCTACAATTCAATTTTGTGTAAAATAAAGAATTTGCCTTTCTTCAAAGCACTTTTCCAGCATTTACCTGCATTCAAATTCTAATACCGTAAATGAAAACATCATTTTTGCCATACTTTGTATAATTTTGTCATTTCCACCCTAATTTTTACCACTGATATTTTTCCTAACCTTGCATACCCCAAATATTGGCTGTGAGGGTGCTCTGACATTAGATTTCCTCCTCTACGTTGAAAGTAGGACAGTAAAATCTGATATATTCTCTGGCCTGAGATGACATTTGAGCTAGCTGTGGGATTTAATACTAGATTGAACTAGCACTAGCATGTACTAGTTATGTATGTATTAGCATGTGAAAAAATTTCGGAAATATATTGCTCAAGTTTGCCATCATATTGTCTATTTAACTGTATATCCGGCATACAACAGTATTCTGGTTTAGATGAATTAAAACTGAACAAAAAAATGTGCAAATGAATTTGATTCAAATAAAGAGTTCAAGACAGACAAAATTAAATAATAAAAACCTTATTGTAATTGAAAAGTTTTTAGTTATTAAACAAAATGGATATATTTGTATTACTATTTATTTATTAAAATTGTATGCTACCTGTCTCCCCTCTATGGTGGCTCTGGACACAAGTAGTCCTTGTTTTATGAACCTAATTGAGACTGGAATTTCCACTGCTAAGTGAAATGGTTGTTCAGTAAAACAATCACATGACCATGACACTTAGTGACAGCACTGCCAGCAGTCCAGGTTGTAGTCATTAGGCCAGGACAATGTGGTCCTTCATGCTTTTCTGGCCCTTTGCAAGCTACCTCTGCTTCAACTCCCCTTACCTCTCTATCTCCTTCATCATCACTGTCCTTTTGGCCACCCTGCACACCACTGCCTACTCCTACTGTCTCTGCCACCACTATGTACAGCTGCCCTTACTGTGTTCTTCCTTCAACTGCTGCATAGAATCCAAGCAGTGGGTGAGGGCCCTAGGATGTGTGTGGCAAGCATAACAGAGCCTTGTTTATTAAATGGAGCTTTCTGGACAGGATGGAAGCAGCAGGATGGAGCCAATGAAGGTGGAAGGACAATGGTATGGATGGAGTAGCCCCATCTTCCATCACTGGTATGAGGAGTGATAGCATGCAGACTGTAGAAAGTGCAGTGGGATAGGCCAGAGAGCGTGACACAATATTGCCAAGGGAGACAGGAGAGGTGATGGTGGTTCTCTAAGAAGAGGGTTTACTGGAGGCACAGCTGAAATGGAATGGCCCACAGCCTTCATCATACTGGAAGCCTCTGGTCCTTCACAAGATTTGCAGAAGGAAGGCTGGGCCAGCCAAGCAGAGGGCCTGAGAGTAGATTCTGTCCCTGCTGGGCTTGCCTTTACTGAAGCCTGCAGGGTAGTTTTGTGGGAGCACTTTCTACATGAGCTGCAGAGAATCTACTGTGCTTCTGAGAGGTCCTCAACTCTCCATTTCCTCCAATTCCATGGCCCCTGAACAGCATTTTCCACACAGCTATCATCTTTGCCCGAGGAGCCATTGCTGCCTCTCTGATCTGTCTCACAGTATATGGGTAATTGCTCTTTATGCCTGATGATGGGGCTTATTTGCCTGCACTGCTGTTCTTTTTGCTCATGTGACTATGGAATGCTGCAACTGGGAATAACTGGTAATAATGTAGGCAGGTAACCAAATGCCAAAGTTTTGATCACATGACTGTAAGAGGATGTTGCAGTGGCAGGAATTTTGAGGACTACCTGTAACTACTACGCAGCACTGTTGTAACTTCAAAAACTCACTGAATAAATAATCATAATCTCAGGACTACCTGTAGTAACATACCTGCACTAAAATGTTTCATAACATATAGTTTTAATGGAAAGAAAAAATAATAATTTCAGCTTATTTCTCACTTCTGAATGCAAAATAAACTCATATTATTAAGTACAACAAAAATATAGAGGTGGAAAACCACGTTTGCATTCTGCAAGCAAATGATATAAAATTACGAAGATCCTTAAGTAAAGCAATTCATTAGAAGTCTCAATTCATGACGGCCCTGATTCAAAATGAGAATCATCAGCAAGTTGCAGGGAATAGAAAGATGAAATACATTCACACAATAACACTGGGTTACAGCTTTTTATAAAACTCACAATGTAGATATTTGGTGAGTATATACCTATATAGGCACAGCAGATATATCTTCTTAAAGACGTAAAATAAGTATCTATAAATGCAAATAAATCATGCAACAAGAAAAGCAAGTCTACAAGTAAATGATTACAGTATTTTGCAACAGCCAAGCCACATTCCAGATATGCCTAGATCTGAACAAAAATTGTGGAAGGGTCTAAAAAGAGCCGTCTATGCTGGAAAACCTTCAGAAGTTATTGAATTAAAATTGAATAGACCAAATTTCCATACAGTGATGTGAGAGTCCAATCATGCAATAGGAACATGTCTGATTACAAGTACTGACTCCTGGAGATAATAATTTTGGCCTATTTGTGCTGGCAAAAGAGGCCTACTATCAAATCCATCAGCCAAGGAATTTCTGCTGGTGGGATCCAAAAGAGTCTTTTCTGCTGAGGTTCCTGAACTTTGGAATATTTTGCTGCAAGAAATTAAGATCCTCTCCCCTCTCTTTCAGCCTTCAGGTAAAGCCTTAAAACATGGCTTGCTGACTGGCACTGAGTCCTGAAGGAGAAGCTACTGGCGCATTGATAGAGAAGGCATCCCCCATTCCTTTGTTTCAAAGTTTTCTGTTTAAGTTTTAATTTTTTGTAATTTTAACCTGTTTTTATATTTAAAATTATCTGGGTATTTGTATATTTTTTATTATACAGTAAGCCATTCAGAGTTGCCTTGAATTGAGAGATGCGAGGCAAATAAATTTAATAATCCTGGTATATTGCTATTTGGATGAATCAGGGTATGAAATAAATTAATCAATTTATGGTGTTATTGTTCACTCAGATCCCTCTTTAAACCAATAATGCATTAAGTTCTGGTAACATTCATGCAAAATCCGAAAGGAGGCAAATGCTATTACACAGAACTGCATTAATATAGTATCTCCAAATTACAACTTTGTTAAAAGATTGCTATCAGAGGAAACAGCAGAATAAATATAGTTTAAAATGTCATTTTTATTCCACAAGAGCAATGCTTTTTAAAGTTTAAGAAGCCTACTATATTAGTTGCAAATGATCCAATACTCCAAAGGTTAATTTTCAATTTTCACTGTGAAAGGTTACTATTACATTCTGACCTGTAAATTGCATCTTTCCGTTAATACCCTATCATCTCATTTGTGCCCCTTTGCAACGGAGGACTTGAATGTTCTATATTTGGTGACTCACATCTGTTTATTATTTAGTTTATGCTTGGCTTCACATGCTGGTTGAGTTGGCAGTTTATAGCACAACCTCATTTTAGATAGTTTTACCTGTATGCACGTAAAAATCAAGAAACCAAATAACTTGATTTTGTAATTATTACTCTAAAATTAAGCAATCAAACTTAAAAATATCTTATACGTATAAAAATACTTAGAGAAAAATGAAAATACATTATGACCCTGATTAGATAACCTGAAAGTTAGCTGCTCCTTGAGGTAATTAACTCACTTGCCAGCAGGGCAGTTCAAAGATGACTCAGTCAGTTGTATAATAGCCATTATTGGAGTCTTCCCAGATGGAGGAGATTAGGAGACAAATATGCTTCTTTTTTTCAGTGATTAAAAAAGAAATACCCCCTCAGATAAAGTGGGGGAACTGTGACTCCACCCTTTTGCCATCTCTCTTCTGCAACTTCTTCTGCATAGGCTGATAGCACAAAACATATAAATCGGACAGTCTCCTTTTTGCCTGCTTTGAAAGCAAAAAGAATTCTGAATTCCTGACATGGTTGACCGATTTTGGCTCCAAATTGAAGTAATATTTCAGGTTCTAACTGGGCTAGTTTGGAGATAGTTTTGAGAATCGAGGCTGGGTTTGAATGTTTCCATAACATCCTCCTTCACATCTAGTTAACTGACCATGTGAGCCATGGCTATATAAACATGTAACCTTGCATCTCACATTTTTTTCTCTTGCTCATTAAAAAAATGCTCAGAGAATCCATTCATAAGCATGAAACATGACCATAATCTAGTTTATTTTGAATACAGTACTTCTGGACTACCACCAAAACATTTGGACTGATTCTAGAAGCATCATTTCCTTTTCTGCATTTTTCTACTTCTTTGATTCAACAAGAGAAGTATTTTTAGGATTTTTTGATTCAACGAGAGAAGTATCCACCCCCCAATACTAAACACCATTTTTGCTCTCTTCTAGAGGTTTATCTGAGCTATTAGATTCACTCTGTTAATAAAGGCGTAGGGTAGGGAGGAGAGATACCATTTTGGAAGCAGATATATCTCTTCCACTAAAGAGAGAAATGCTTTAATTCCTTTGCTTGGTCTAAGACTTGGGACATTGGATTTTTTTTACACATGGATGATACATAGAGAATTAAGAAATGTAATCCTTCTGAATGGCAGAGCACATGTAAATAAAATTTTAATTCTTTTGCTGTGAATTTCTAGTTTCGGTCAGAATGAAGGGTCCCCCAAGTCTATGTCCTGAATCAGTCTTGCTCCACAGACACTAGAGACAAGCACTTCTTTGGTGCTCACAACTACCATTTTGAACATTCTAACTATCCAAGCTGGTGCATATATAGCCTTCAATTGCCTTGCCCTTCTCCCCTTTACTGTATATTGTAACATAACTCAGTAATTCAGTTATGAGAGGAAATATTAGAAATAGGAGTAGATAAAATATTGACCACTCCTTCCACTGATATTATCATATGCACCAATCCCACTGCTGCTCCAGAACTAATATGAGTTTGGACCATAGGTTTAATGCCTCTGTGATTCAAAAAAAGCATAGCACATACAGTAGACATTGTTAAGCCTTTGCCTCAATACATCCTGGAAAAAAAAGAGAACACCAATTCACCTTTTCATCAAAATTGCTCTCCAAAATGGAGTCGACCCTACTCCAAATCTAAACAGATTATTCCATGTTTCTGGTTTTAGGCTTCTACACACACACACACACACACACACAGACAAACTTACAAGATTAATTCACATGATAAAATCATCGTGCTTGCATAAAATATTAATATAATGTTTAAATGTTCCAATGATTGGAATTATAGAAGTATAAGTAAAGTTAAAGGCAATTAATTTCTGTAGTTTAAAATTGATATTAACTGATATTAACTGATAAAAATGGATTTTTTGATGACAAGATTTTGTGACTTTTGAACTCATTGCTTTATCCATTTATATATTTTTACTTAGTTTATTTCATCATTTTAGCATCAGTTTAACTGAATATACACTACAGACTAATTCTGCTTATGATGTTTGAGTCCTCAACATGTTTTCTTTCTTTGCTATGCTATTGAGAGCCCTAGGAATAGACAAATGAAACTCGATTTTTTCAGAGAAAATGAAATATTGATCACTTATCATAAGAAACAATGAGTCTGGCATAAGTAGAATTCATGCTATGAATACAGAATAAGTTACTAATCTGAAGCTACAGTAGCTATATGCATTATAATGATGCCCTGATGTTATCTTTCTTTAAAATGAATTAGGGTGCATTTGAATAGCTAGTTATAGATTCTAGGAATGGAAGAATCAGCTGTATTATAAACTGTATCTTGTATCTTTCCTACAGTTTGCCATGAACTTAACCTGCAAATTGCTCTATATGTTATAAACTGTAATAATATTATTACAAATAACAGTATACAAATATTTTATTATTCAAGGTTGAATGCATAAAACTAGATTGTTAAAAGGTTGTTTATTAACTAAACATATTTTGATAGGTCACTTATAAAGTGAAAAAGAAAACATCAGTTGAGCTGTTTTGCTAAATAAAGCTTCAGGGTACAATATTCACAGCTTTATTCAATAAAATTACTTTTAAAATATTAAGTGTGTGATTGGGAAACATTAGCATTATCCGTCAACCAAACTGCAAGAAAGCTAAATAATGAACCATTTACATGATTTTCCTTAGGCTCCAGTAATTTGCAGGCATTGCATCAATATAGCTCTTTAAAAAAAGTATGATGAAGACATGTTCTTTTAAATTTAGTTTAAAAAAACAACTCCTGCAATGAGTTGCAGGCTATTTTAAAGATTTGTGCAACTTTGTCTATTTTAAACAAAATTTGAAAAATCATTAGAAAAGTTAAATTTATAAAAACATTTGGAAGACTAATTTTAAAGATTACAAAATGATGCTGATTTGTCCACAACTAAGCAATCTAAATCCTGATTGACTGTTCAGCCAAGATTAACTACAAAAGCCTGCCAGAATAGATTGAAGCTATTTTACTAAATAGTCAAAAACCAGGCGTAAGCGGAGGCAGTGAACAAAAAGCTGGGTTGACTGCATTTTAAATAGTCCAAGTTTTGGTAGAAAGAAAACAAAGTGCTGTTATTAGATATACAATCCAAAATCTATTGCCTACAAAATCTCAAAGCACGGTAAGGAGAAATCAAGGCTTTTCTTTTTTTAATATAATTTTCTTGAATAAAGATTGTAAAACTAATACAAATTGAGCAAGAAAAATATAAATAAAAAAAATTCAAAAGGTGTAGAAAAAGAACAAAAGGAAAAGAAAAAGCTAACAGAGAATAATAAAGGAGTAGCTTTCAACCTTCATCACGCCAAGCATAAGCTAATATGCTCTTTCACTAAGTTACAAATAAAAGAAAAAAAATATTATCATACTCTAATTTTTATCTATATGCAATTGAGGAATTGTAATCTTTTTTGTCCTGGTTCTGCAAAAAAAGTTATCAAAAATACCAAATGAAATCCTTAATTTGATCCTTTATCAAATAATCAAACTTTATGGTTCTTCTTTTTGCTTTTCATAATCTTAACCTTTAAATCATTTCAATAGCATCACAGGATTTGATCTCTTATCAATCTTTGGGATTCAAGTGGAGTCTTCAAAAGTTTCACCAGCCTTAATTGTAAATCCTATAGAGGGGTCCTGCAGGATTTCTTGTCCTATCTGTTCCATGTTCAAATCTTTTTCTTTACATAAAGAGGCTTCAAAATTTCTTGTTGCTGCTGTTCCAATACTAGATCCTTTCCTTGATATATCTTGTATTCCCAGTTTGGTAATACCTATTTTGTTGTCTTCCATTTCTTCAAACACAGTAATATCTTTATCAGCTAATTTAAAAAAAAAATTCTCATAATTTTCTAAAAAAAAAATCCACTGTATTCTTTCTGATATTTTAGTTACTATTACTTCAGTCCAGTTATAAAAAAATCTTTAAAATAAGAAATGGTTATAACTAGCTTAAGCATTTTAATTCCTTTCTGCCTGGTACTTTATCTCTAACATCCATTTGCAACCATCATCAATATAGGTTCAATTCTGTTTCAGTCATTTCCCTCAAATACATTACTTAATTATATATTTGTTTTTCAAAGCTTATAGCAAAGATAATCAAGATTCCAAATCTCTTGGGTTTCCTAATCTGTTTAAAACTTTTTTAAATTAAAATTCTTTTTTTTTTTTGCTTTTTGCCAATTGCACATTATTTTAAATGCTTGAATCTCTGTTTAAAAGATTTTAAACAGAGTGCCAGGCGAATTAATTTTCTAATCAGATTTGGAAATGTTCAGATTAGCCACTTTATGGGCATACCTTCAAAATGGCAAACTTAATTTAACACCTCGCGAGTTTTATCTTCTTTGGATTTAAGGGCTTTGCCATTACTGATAGCAAAGATGTCATTTTGTTCAGCTCTCGGTGCTCAAAATCATGGGAGATGGCTCTTTTTAGGACCACTTCAAAAAGAACTGTTCTTCCCTTCTCTAGAGAACTCGGAAGGAACAGTCTAATCACTCATCTTTCATTCTACACAGTGATTGTCATCTCTGGTCATTTGAGAGATATTTTTATTCAGCCAACAGTTAAACCAGAATCCACAAATCAAGGTTTTCTTGTATTCTTTCATTTTTCAGATTCATGAGACTGCACTTTACTGATCTGCTCTTTTATTTCTTTTTGCCCACTTTATCGTCCAGTTCCCTCAGTCTGTTTGTGCCCAGGTGTTTGCCTGGCTTGTGGTGTGGAGATCTTTCTATCTGAGAGTGCAGGCTTCCAAATGATTGACAGTCTGGTGGAATCATCTCTTCTATTCATGCTTTCAGGTCTTTTTTCAATCNGGCTAGGGTTTTGGTGCCATTGAAGCTGATGTTATGACCTGTGGCTTTCATGTGTTGGACTAGTGAGGAGGTGTGTTTCAGCTTTAAAACAACTTTAACAACTTTAAAAGCACTACAATGATGTGGGATAATACCCGAAGGAAGCTGAACTGCATTCAGATATATATATATAATATAATATATAATATATAATATAATATATATAATATAATATATATAAAGTATATATAAAATATAGTAGATTACAAGTAATACAAACTGTTTATACATCAAAAACAATGTAAAAATTGGATAAATGTAATAAATTAAAACACAGGTGTTAAGATGAATTAATTAAAGCTTTGAATGTTCTGTTTCTGTCAGAACACACTTGAGACATTCTGGGTATATTTAACAATGGAAACGAAGAATAAGCTGCTGGTTCCTTTTTTCTCCCAACCATGTCAGGTTGGTTGTCGTTGGATGCTTTATCTACTATTCAAATTGTGTAAAATATTGTTAATGAAAACTTTAAAATAAATGTCCACAAGAAACAGTAAGAATACAATTATGGCCTCAAAAGCTAAAAATCCATTTAGAACAGGGGACTTCAAACTTGACAGCTTTAAGACTTGTGGACTTCAACTCTTAGAATTCCTCTTCCAGTCATGTTTAAAGGAATTCTGGAGTTGAAGTCCACAAGTCTTGAACTTGCCAACTTTGAAGACCCTTGATTTAGAAAAACATCTATTATCAGTAAAAGTTCTCACAGAAAAAAGTTAGTTTCTGTAAAATTAATCCCTCTATAATACTTAACCAAGAATATAACAACTTTTTAGCATTCATTTAAATTAATATGTCCCTACAAGTTTTTTTTCAATATTTTCATTAAAAAAAACCCAACTCATTGGCTTGATTGACTTTTATCTTTATCTTGGCAATTTTGAAATAAATAAATAGCATTTATTTATAAATAGCATAACCATTGTTCTCTCCTTATGTTTTTGTTTGCACACAGGGTGTGGCTCCTGACTTAAAAAAGTACACAAATCCGCAAGATCTCTAGTACTTTTAATGATATGAATATTAGCATTACGACAATATATACAGCATACACATATTCAGTAAATAACTTGGCCATGCTGCTGTGAACACTCTTCTTCTCAGACCTTATGCTAAAGAGCTTCTTCCTTCTTAAACTGTATTCCCACAACTGCTCATCCAGTCTAATCAAGATCAATCAGACATGACCTGTCTCTGCCACTAAGCTAGCAAGACAGGAAAACTTTGGCAAAAAATGTTCTAAATACAAGTAGCTAAGCAACAGCTCACTTACAGTTTTGCTACTTACATGCCTTGACACATTCATGTTTTGTTTCACAGTCAGAACACCCTATTTCACGGTTTGAAGAAAACTTTCAGAATACATGTTTTGTTTCAAGCTTGGGACACTGAAATGATTATCTTGAGATCAGAACATTTTCACTTTGCTGAAGTTCATGGCTTATGAAACCCAACATAAAAAGTATATTTGAAAACATGTCTGAAATATACCTGATATGGGCTTATAATATTCCACAAAAGTGAAAAGTAATTATAAATCAAATAAATGGAATAGACACAATAAATGTAATGTATATAGCTGGCTTAATTCCCTGTGAACAAACAATCATCTCCAGTAGAAGGAACTTACATGAAAACATACTCATGCACAATAATTTGGAAAAGTACTTTACATGGTTGCAATGAACCTTCAGAAATATGTCATTGCTTTGAACAATACTGCAAAAATCAAAACACATGTCCAAATGATTTGTTAATTCTGTCATATCAGAAAACCTTGTTTTCCTGTAAACTCTAGGAACAGTTGTTATATTTATTTGACAATTGTGCAGATTAAATTATCGCAGCCTTACCTCGTCAGGGCTTGAAGCTTGGTAAGTTCTATTTTCATCACTGAAATCCTGATCTACCTCTGCATATTCCGTTTCTCCAGTCACTCCTGTTCTGGATTCATACACAGGTGTAACATTGTGACACAATGCAATAGCTTTTACTGCTTCATGTATTCGATTGCTTACTGTTTTTCGAACTTTAGGGGCAGAGGACTGCATCTTTCTGGAGGGTGTTGAGCTGGTACTGTTTCCACTAGACTGTGTATGCATCTTTGAAATATAAATAGAACATTCAGATAAAACAAAACTACCAATTTCTTTAATTTCATCCTGAAACAATTGGATTATAAAGTTCTGTTTTGTTAATTTTAAATTTTGCATCAAATGTTCCCTTCTTTAATTATATATCCTATTTTAATACCTAAGCTTAACTTTCTATAGGAAATTCATAACCTCAGACCAAAGTTTTCACACAAATGCACAAATATTATTCATTCCCTTCTTCTGTGAAGAGAAGGACTGTGCAAATAAAAAACATGATAAAACCATATGCTTCCTTATATACATGGTTTAGGAAAGAATGCAATATTTTTACCATGTTGGGACTAATTTGAATACATGCAATAAGTAAGTGAATTGTTTTAAGATAAAGACAACCTTGGAATAATCTTAATTCCATTTTTCTTAAGGGAAACTTTTCATGTTACTTTTCCTGAAACATGTCATCACTGCTCAAGAACAACAGGAAGCCAAGTTGCAAAAGATGAGTCAGGCACAGGTGCATTTAGGAGTTATGTTGAAAATCTACAAAAACTTGTAGCTTTAAGTTGCTCTCAACGTGTGCCTTAATATGCGTGCCTTATATATTATGAAAAGTAAAATTATAACCATTCTAAAATGGTCCTATTTATTATCAAGAAATATAACAATCTTGGACTCTAGATCTCTTACAAGTGAATGGTTCAAAATGTAGTTCCCTTTTATATTTTGAATGACAAGTAGATGCTTATAGTCTAAAAATTCTTGAACGTTTTCTAAACTGTGTCCTTAGTTTGAAGTGAAGCCTCAATTTTCTCTGCAAAGCTTGGTGTGATTTTTGATCTAGTAGAAATGGCACATACACATCCTCTATCTTAGACAGAAAGCATACTCATTCATACAATTTATTAAAAATCAACCCAAGACATTACCAAAAAGCATTGCCTCACACAAATAAGAATTGTAGGGGGAACAAACTGCTCCTAAAATGATCACAAAATTGTATATTTAAAAATGCACGCTAATGTTACTGTTGCTACCATTATAATAAAGAATTATATTGGATTAGCAGTGCAAAACAATCTCTTGTCATCCCACCAGTATTATCAAACTAAACTTTAGATTTTCATTGAAATCCTGTTTGGCAACAAGCATTTTTTATTTAATGTACTGAACACGGAACTGAGAATATTTTGCCCCTCAAATTAAAGTGCAGTCGAATAAAAGGTTTACATTTCTGATCATCTGCTTTAAATCTTTGCCGTTGCAATCTACTAACACTGAAGCCATTGCAACTACTAATAAATTAAGCAGATTTACTCCTTCTGAATTATGTTATGTTTATTGATGCTTGTGTAATTTAATTTCACACAAATTCCATTAAAGATTATGCCCTCTATCACAAAATGCATCCAGTGGGGAAATATAATCAGGTTATAATAGATTTGTGTGCTTCAGTAGATGGGACCTACTTGACTATTGTCATCTTAATAAAACTAAACACATACAAGGGAGAAAAATCAATACCATACAAGAACTACTGTATAACTGGTTGCATTAATAGTTATTGCTTAAGGAAATAAATATAGAACAGTTGCTTTTGGAAGCAACTATTAAGCAGCTATTTATTTTTTATAGAAGATTATTTCTCCCCAATTTATAACAAGTGACAAAAATGAATTTATTGGGACATTTAATAAAATAATTTACTTAAGTGCAGAAAATTATCTCTCCTTTAAAAATGCTTTACTATTTAGTAAGAATATTGGATTCTCCATCACTGTTGTGGTATTCTCACTTGAAAGTGCTATGTTTATAATGGGAATGTATTGCATAAATTAAATAGACTTTGTACTTCATTTTCCATTAAGTAGCTTCCCTTTGTCTCTTATACTTTCATAGTTTTGGAACTATATATTGTGATCTAAGAGAGATGGAGTATAAGTATTAAAAATATTGCAAGTGTTGAATCATATTATAGCTCAACAAAGGCAACTGGTCTTTCACATATAGATGTGTTTGTTGTATAGAATGTGAATGCTAACCCATTTATAATTATTTTAAATAATTTGGGGTTATTAATATCCTTATATTTATAAGTATGCATTGGCATCTTGAAACAATGCTGTTTACTATACTTTGATAAATTGTAGCATGCGATGGACAGATAGAATATGAGGATGAAGAGGTCTTACAATGAGTAAGCTCCATCTGTATGATACGATGCATTCTTTTGGGGAAGTCTCCTTTGCCCTGCTTTACTCTATTGCTTGGTTTCTATCTTGTCCAGGCAAACAGCAAGACTTTTAAATTACACAAGTGCAGGGTTTAGTGAACATTTCATGCCACTCAGAGGCAAAAACACACTGCATGCTCCAGAGGCAAAATTGACTTTATCAACTCCATTTGATGACCTTTGATTAATAGCATATCAGTTCAGATTGACAAAAAAATGTGATGAGGCACAAATACACGAGCTGGCGCCACTGGTTGTTCTCCAAGAGGCATAGATCTCTTTTCAGATCTTTACAGTGAAAACAGACAAAAGTTTTGTTATTCTTATGTAGTCCTATTCTTTCTGAGGCAACTTTGTTATTGTTTTTTATCCCTTATTCAAATGTGAAGCTGAAATTATCTGTAAGAACTAATACAGGCTAAATCTCTCATGTAGGTAGTTTCACATAGATTTGAAATATTTTTCATCATGTAATCAAATGTATAATTTACAAAATAAATAAATATCAACTGCACTGAGATTATTTTACAGTATATGGTAGTCTTTGACTTACAATCACAGTTGCAACCAGAATTTTCATTGCTAGGTAAAGTGGATGTTAAGTGAGTTGTGTCAATTTTGTTGCATTTATTAAGTGAATCACATGGCCATTAAGCAAATCTGGTTTCCCTGATTAACTCTGCTTGTCAGAAGCCATCTGGGACGATCACATGTGCTCAGAATGCTGCAGTTGCCAAGTCACTTTTTTCAATGCCGCTCTAACGTCAAATGGTTGCTAAACAAATTTGTGAGTCAAGGACTACCTGTACTCTAGCTTTTCTTGTATTGAGCTTTATTAAAAAAATAATTTATGGTAAGGAAACTAAGAATAAAAACTAAATACCTGGGAATAGGAATTGATAATATGATTTTGAATTTCATCCATTGTGTCTGTTCCATATGAAACAGTACCTAGGTGGAGGCGCTTAAATATCATCTCATTCTGGGTCAGTGTACCTGCAGTACAAACATTGAATACATGCAACTATAAGTTTTATGATGAAAATATTATTTGTGTTGGAAGTTATAATAAATCCATTTGACCTACTTATATTTAAGATATACTGCATAATCCAAATATATACAAAATTGTGAAATTACAGTCATCTTTGGAACATACCGTAGAATCAAATGCTAGCATTCTCAAGGGGGTTACAAAGATCTCTAATGGTCTGTATATTTCTGACCTTATATACCATACTAATATAGCACATAACTCTTTTGGGCTAGTAGAAAAGTTCTGAAAGTTGATTCTGGGGTTCTCCAGCACACAGGAATGAATGTAAGGTTAATCCCACACAGGTTGTTTTCTTCCAATCAATCCAGCATGCCCTTTTTCCCCCTTTGCATGTCGGCATACATCCAAATAATGAATGCTTACAACCAGAAGCATTCTTGAAAATAAAGATGATTGCAGAGCTTCTATTTTTGCTTTCTAGAATGTCACAGGAACAATATGCAACTCAACAGCTATTGATAACACATGCTAAAAGAAAATCACACTTTAACAACCGAGTTCACTATTGCCCATTAACCCTGAATTTCCAGAAATGGGACAGCTTTTCATATTTTTATTTCATTTGTGGTGGTCATGTGATCAAGTGATACTCTTTTGGCATGAAATTGGTGAGATAAGCATCATTACTAAGCAAAGAATCGAATGCTTTCAAGAGATGTGGTTACTGTACTTATTCATGGGATCAAACCTCAAGCTTAAAAACAAGGAACCTATATTCATAGCAGTTAAAACTATAACTGCCTAACATTGTGGATAATTTAAAAATGAGAGGTGGATTAACAAAAGCATGCTCATGTTCATCTGCCATGTTAGAAAATATCATAATGTTAAATGAAGCAGCAGGGTCAGGAATCACAATTCTATCAGTTTGGCTGGACTTTGTATTTTATCTTAATTGCAAAAGATAATATATTGGCAACTTTTACATATATGGTAAATATGAATGTTTATTTTTACTTGTTATTTTTCTATACATCTTTGGTTTATGTTACTTGATAGTATTTGTGAATCACAGTTCAATAAAAAAGGAAAAACTCACTTCTGAATTTCCATTAAATAAAATTGCACAAATGACATGAACTAACATCAACAACGCCCAAATGCCAATTACCTAATTATGCATATAATGAATGCTGGCATAACTATATAAACATATTGCTATTGCATAATTTTAATTATATAAATTGATGTGCATAACACATCTTGTTCTGGTTTGGAAACAATGGACTTTAATATTTACGAATGCAAAAGTAAATTCAGCCCACTGCATCCAAATTATGTCCTTTCTTTTGTGAAATAAATGTTTGGAGAAGTGATTTCAAATTGAAAACTCTCCCCAATGATCAAAGAAGTCTGTTTCATACTATTTCATATTTTGAAATTTATTTGCACGCAGGGAGACATTTTGGATTTAAGATAAACCACATTCAAAATATTTTGCACATTGCTACTTTATGATAAGCAATATTGATGAAGTCTATTTCAATTCTCAATGTAATATCACCTAATCTTGTTTTTGTTACTACAATGTTCCTGATATATGTAAGACCAGTCCAAAACCTAGTCATTAATACTATTTTGGTACTCAAGTTGCTACAAGAAGTCTACAACAAACTCACAAATAGTATGGTTAGCGTATATTGTAGTCCTCTAAGAAACGCAAGATAGTACTAATTTTTATTGAAAGGATTTGCAGTAATTGAAATGTTAAGCACTCAATTTTAATAACTGATATGTAACATGATAGGACATGACATGATAACAAACATTCCTTCTTTCAAAAAGGCCCTCTGTTCTAATGGAAGCTTCCTTCCATGTCACTCTATATACTCTTTTTAAAATGGGATATATATTTTTTATTTAAGCATCCTTATGTGCCTGGTTTGTAGCCTTTCAGTACTATTAATATACCATGTGAATATTAATAAAAAGTGCAGAAAAAAGTTATTTAGTTATGAACTGTATTCCTTTAGAAAAAAAATAGACTATTATTTGGGGAAACATGTTTTAAAACATCATGTGGTAAAGCAGATAGCATGCTATCTCTAGCAGGCAATTGAAAATTATAACTACTTCCCATTTCAACAAATTTAGCCTGTTAATTGGTACCAAACCTTGAATTTCAGAATCAACACAAATAGTACGCTTTTAGTATTACTTCCGATCTGTAAGAAACTATAGGGTGTCAGTCAAGAAGTGACATTATGTTCACCACTGTCAACAGTGACATCCTTGATTCCAAGAAAGCTTTAATTGAAGAGTGGATGATATAGGGTGTGATGATAAGGCAGAATCAAGAAGTCATCAATGGACAGATTTATTTGTTAATTCAGTCAAGCAAGTTTATATACATAATAATTAAGACTCAGAAAAGGGTAACACCTATTTTTTTGGACAATGGGGATATTAAAATTACTCTTATTTTTCCACACCCCAGAATATATTATCATTTTTATAGTATCGCCACACTATTTTTAGATGTGTGACCTTATTATGATTAAATAGACCTGTTCTAACAACATGTGAATCCAACCTCCTTAGAAAGCATAAATGGGGTCTTATTAGGTGATTTAAACCAGGATATGCAGATTTCAGAACTGAAAAACAAATACAGGTTAAAAACAAGGATTTGTAATTGTGCTTGAATTGTACTTTTCAGAAATGGGCTGGATTTCTCAATGGAACGAACTTTAACATTTAAAACAGTATTTAAAGTCAAGGTAGAACTTTATATTAAATTAAAGGAGAAATATTATTATTTTAGGGTTGCAGAAGGCCCGAAACAGCAGCTTTGGCTCACAAACTATTTTTTTTTAATTATCTCTGGCAAACCTAGATGTTTTCCAAGGTCAGATCCCATCCCAAAGTTCCAAAGGATAGCCTCCAACATCCGTTTTGCTTGGGGTTTTTATTCTTTTAAGTGGGCATAATTATTCCTGCGTTTGGGTAGAACAGGACACAGTTAGGCTCAAGGAATACATCATGCTTAAAGAAAAAAGCATAAATAGGCAGATCAGATTGAGTAGTAGTAATATTATTTAATTTCATATAAAATGACACTCACTGAAAAGGACTGTTAAAGAAAAAGCCAAGCTATATAAATACCCCAAAGTACACAATTGCATAATCTAGTTTCTTTATTCTAGGGCAAACATCGTATTTTCTGTCCGCAGGAATTGATGTATCAACTGAGATAATTCTGCTTGAGTTTTTCTTTTTAAAATTATCAGTTGTCATTGTTCAGTAGCTAACTTGTGTCCAACTCTTCATAACCCCATGGATCATATCATTCCAGGGCCCCCATCCTCCACTGTTTCCCAGAGTTTGTCCAAATTCTGTTCATTGTGTCAATAATGTAAGTGTTGACCAAAGTGTTTGAGCTTCAGCTTCAGTATCTGTCCTTCCAAAGAACAGTCAGGGTTGATTTTCAGTCAGGAAAATTGTCAGTGCCAATACTACCGTAATTGTCTTAAATCTAGAAACTGTTCCACTCCCTTCTTGTCATAAATGTTAACATTTCTGAGAATGAATTTATTCAATTTCTGTTGTGTTTTAGAGAAGAAAAATATTTTTTATGTTTATGCTTCAAAGAGCAGGGCAAATACCAACCCACACAGTATTTCTTCTGGTTGGAATGCAGAAACAGCCAGATGAAATGGAACAGCTGCAATAGGGAAGGAGGAATATATGTCATAACTACTTGAAAATAAAAGATACAAATAGGTGTTTATTTTACTTCATCTCCATGCAATTATATACATTAGTATAGTAAGAATTTGGTAGAAGGAGTATTGTAATAAGAAGAATAAATTTCTAATCTGGTTAATGTGTGTTCCAAAGTCAGAATGCAAACCCTAGTCTTTTTTTTTTTTTTACAAATGTCCCTTGCAGTCAAGTGATTTGCATAATAAATTGCAATGCAAGTTTTGCCATTTACCACTCTTGTCTCGTGTGGATGACTATGGCTGGAGATCCAAACAGGTCTGTACGTTGCTCATATTTCATTTACCTTTGCTGAATTCAGGCTGTCCCCAGACTGATATAAACCTGTTGCAGTAGTGCTGGTATTAATTACATTAAGCAGTATAGAATCTTGTAGTGTGTTTCAACAAAGGAAATATCATTCCACTCATATATAGATAGTCCTAGATTCATAGCCATTAGTTTAATGATCGTTCAAACTTACAATGACCTACAACAGGTTCTTGCACTTAGGACAGTCACGGTGTCCCTGCAGTCATAACATCAAAATTTGGATTCTTGGCAACTGGAATGGATTTACAACAGTTGCAACATCCTGGGTCACATGATCACCATTAGCTAGTGATCATCTGACCCAGGATGTTCCTTGTGGGCTTCTAGGAAGCAAAGACAATGGGGGAAGCCAGATTCGCTTAAAGACTATGTGATTTGTTTAACAACAGTGGTGAACTGTTTAATGACTACGGTAAAAAAGGTCATAAAATCAGGTGAGACCCACTTTATAATTGCATTGCTTGCTGATGGAAGTTCAGTTGCGATTGTGGTCATAAGTTTAGAATTACCTGTAAAAGGATAATCTGAAAAAAGTGGAAGGGTGGACAAAAGGAAATATTTATGTTACATATACTGTTTTGTAAGGGATCCATATCACTTATGAAAAGGTAATAAGATCAAGAAAAGATTTTTCTCTCCAATGTGCAACATAACTTGAGGGCAGCAGCAATCCGTGGGATAAATGTTGAGAATGTAATTCACTTCAACAAAAATCATAGGTTACACAGATAAAGTTAACATGTCCAAAAACAAATATAGAAAATGTACTTGCTATCATCTACTGAATAAAAGAAAATAACTGGAAAATAACAAGTTTTGACTTAATTAAAAGCAAAAGCAATATTTAGTATATTTTATGTCATGTGCTTGGTCAGAGTGCAAAGTAAATAATTTACAAACTCACAAAGCTTAAGTGAAAGTTATTAAAAAGTCATCATGTACTGAAAAATGTAAAGTTTGCACACATACAATTAATTGGGAAGTAGTGCATGGGTATCTTGATGTCATTGAGTCACTGGGAGTTGGGCAGCCTATAAATGGTTTAATCCAATTAATCAACCAAGCAATCAACCAACCAATCTCTTAAAATAAATTTCACCAACAGATGTGAATGCCAAACATTTCTTGGGCAAGATGGAAGGTAAAAATAAGGATATGCAAAATAAATTTGAAATGTTAAAATTTGAGCCTGAAACACAACGTTTCGAGTTGGTTTCAAAAGGGGTTATTCCAGAATTGCGCCTGAAATAGAGCTGCTTTGAGCATTTCCAAAATGATTGAGACAACCCATTTCAGATTTGAGCCAGCTGTTTTGAGCATAAAATGTTTCTACACTTGAAGCATTTTGCCTATTGCTAGCAGTGATAAATTTAGTTGGTAAAAGGAACCGAAAATAAATCAGAGAATAGGATTCTTTTGTTAGATATTTCAAGTAACAAAATATAGTTTACCTGTGAAAAAAAACTCCTCAGAATAACTTCCCAACATTGTTCCTGTGATGATAAAAATGGGCCTTTGATATCTTTCCTCCTTGAGGCAAATGTATGTAGATTTTCTCAACAGAGGAAAAGTTACCAACACCAGCTTGTAAGCCCCAGAACAGTTCTTTTATCACATATGCTGTTTATCACAAAAGTTACAGTTTAATTTTCTGTATCATTTTAAAATCGGTTTTTGGAATTTTTCTAATGTTTTAATTTTGTTTATGATAAGTAGTGAATTCCAGAAACTTTAATAAGAAAGATTTCTAAATTGCTATTTATTAAACATGTTCTCTATAGCAGTGGTCACCAACCAGTGGGCTGGGGACCACTGGTGGTCCATGAGAAAATTCTGGTGGTCCACAGAGAAATGTCACCCCAAAGCAATTAATCCTGGCTATGCAGGAACACAAGGCTACGCCGCCCACATGGCCTGCAGGAACACAAGGCTTACGTCCCTTGTGTTGCAAACAACACAAGGTAGTGAGGAAAGGGGGAAAGGACAGAGGGGGGAACTTTCCTGGTCACCAGGTTGCTTCTTATGCTTCTTTCTTCTTCTGCTTTTGACCATACACAAGGAAAGAGCAAAAGTCTTTCTTTCTCTCCCCCAAACTCTGCCAGAAATGAGTCTTTGGAACCCTGCAAGGCATCCTGCTCCAAAAGGCTGTGCCGGTGTGACAAGTCTCACAAAGACTCATTTCTGGTGGAGTTTGGGGGAGAGAAATAAAGACTTCTGCTACTTCTGCTGCTTTCCTTTCATGAAGCCAAAAGTCTCTCTATCTTTCCCACTGAGAATGGAGCTGGATATAGTATCCTGCGAACCCAAATAAAGAATGATCGATCGGTATGAAAACAGGGCGGGGAATTTTCCTGCAGACTTTTTGGGGGATTTTCCCAGGAACTCTGGTCTGTGGGATTTAAAATAATGAGGCTGGTGGTCCCTGAGGTCCAAAAGGATGGCAAACCCTGCTCTATAGCATTAAATAATTTTGCCCACAATTGTATCATTAAACACAGGAAAAAAATATATAGAGATGTTAGAGGTCTTGGATCTGATGAAAGTAAGACAGAATGGAATTGCAAATGAGAAGACGCTAGAAAATGTAAATTATTTCCCAAATACATGGTTGCTATGCTAAAAGAAGGATAAGGAATTTTTGTGAATCTATACAAGAAGATAAAATATTTCAAAAAAGTTTCCATAAGATTTTTATGGCCTTATAAGGAAATCTGGTAGCTTAAATTTAGATCTGAAATTTGCTATGTCTAATTTAAATGGTAATATTGACTTGGCTTTTTATTTGATTAGGACAACAATTATCAAGCTCTGAAGGTGGTCTCTGTAATTTGTTGTGAAGAATGAAGAAAACTGAAGTTCCTTGCAAAGTGCATCAGCCACTATATTTGACAGTTCCATATGTGGAAATATAAGTACTCATCCAATTCATAGAAAGAAACATTTAATGGCATCCAGATGAAGAATGCAGTATGTATATGAATCTTTAATAAATAAGGTTTTAAATGAGTCCTAGGGGACTTCCATGTATCATTTTAGGATATCGATGTGAAAGAATTGCATTTTAAGAAGGACCAGAAGATCTTGGTCCTAACATGCCTCTCTTTATTTGAATATGTTTTGGACTTGAAGCAATACTGACAAAATAGATCCCTGTGCGGCCATACTGCTGAAATTGATAAATCCATTCTCATATGGCCTTAGAAATTATGGAAGAAAGTTATCAGGCAAAGAATCTTACAAGGGACTAGAATTTAAAGTCTAAGTCTTATAATGAATCTTCCTCATAAAATGTTCTTCCAACATTTACATATTTTACATGTAAATGTATTTTACATAAGAATATGAGAACATACTGTATGCAACATTACCCGTTATTAAAGAAAAATGAGGAAAGAGACTGATGATGTGTGTACTAGAAGCCATTCAAGAGTTCACCAAAAAATATGGTTCAACATAAATGAAGGAGCCTGGCATTGATCTAGATAACAAGCTAAAGAAATTATGGTAAACTTTTATTTATTTTAAAAAAATAAGAAATATATTTAAATATTTCTGAGTTGTCCTTTGCCCAAGAATGAACACTATACAATAGTTCAGAGCTCTAAAATTAGGAGCTTGGTGTAGTAGTTAAGGCATTATTTTAAAAACTTGAGCTCTAGTCCTGCCTTAGCCTGAAAGCCAGCTGGGTGATTCTGGGTCAATCTCTCACACCTCACAGAGATGTTGTGGAGAAAATAGGAGGAAGGAATATTAAGTATTTTTGTTGCCTTGAGTTACTTATAAAACAATAAAGGTGGGCAAAAATCTAATGAATATATAAATATATACACACTATTTAATGACAATGGGCATAACTAAGACCTTAAAAAACACCCAGAAATAAATTTAAATTTAAAATTAAAATTAAACAAAAATACAATGGCCCAGTTAGATCTCTTCTGGGAGAGTTTTACAATTGACAAAGAAGACTTTACCCAGATTTCCATTTACTGCATATGCATAAATGAAAGAAGTTGATATTACAAACATATCCCAAAATATGGATAATTATAAGAAAATATATTTGGATATCCAAAATACTAAGCTCACCATCTGCATTAATTTCATGAAAGGACATTCCTATTTTTGCCATGCAATGCTTAACATATGTTAACTGTAGATAAATTTTAAACACAAACCTCCAGTGTTAACACATTATTTCTTATTACAGGGCTTCCCCAGTAGATTATGAATTCCATTACTCTATGCATCTGTTCAACTATTACATGTGTTAAGTATCTCATTTGGTCCACACAGCCGCTAAAATGTTAATTACAGCACTCAAATGCGCGCATATGCATTAGTAAATAACTGCTTGGAAGATGGTTTTTATTTGTTATAATTGAATACTATGGTTGCTGTCAGGAAGGGCAGGGAAGTTGGAGTATCACACTCTAGATGTCAAAAACATTAAATAAATATTGCCAAGTATCTTTGTTTTTTTCTTTGTTGTAGGAACTTTCATGCCCTAGAGAGACTGAAATGTCATGCTCAGCTGCCCTTGGAAAACACTGGAAACAGCATTCCCCCAATAATGGATGACGCCTTTCTGTCAAACTTATATGTGATTCAAGTCCAAACAACCTGGCACTTTGGGTAATGGATGCTATAATTAAAATGTGAGTCCTAAAGAACCTGTTGTTTTAGTGGGTGTTTTTAGTAATGGCTTTGTTCTACATGAAGATAAAAACTCTCTAACAAAGGAATTAATGTATTGCTTTAATAGGCTGCACCCTGAGTTAAGTTTTAAAATTTATGAGTTCTCTGCAGCATTGTTCTTTAAACAATGGTATTGTCAAATGCAGCCAGTGAGAAGATTAAAGTTCTCCCAGCAGATTAAGTACAAATTATCTGTCCTCCTGTTTAAGCATCATTTGTTCATTTATCACATAACGTCTAGTATTTCTGGTCAGTGTCAATATGCTCTGCATCCTTGCGGTTAACAGATGTCTTCTCTTGTCGAATGAATTACTTTATGTTTCACGCACTGGTGGCCGCAGATGTGTCACTATAGCAACATCATTAATTTCAGATCTTACCGGAAACATGCACTCCAATCAAACCTAATTATACCACATTGCTTTCTTGTCCCACAATAAGGAAACTATAATGCAATCATTGGGATACTTCATTTTCTATTCTGCTCTGGCAAATGAGAGAGCCACAGTGATGGACGCTTCTTGTCAAAAAGCTTATTGATGAAGCACAAACCCAATTTACAATCATACAAAGGACTACCTTGCAATTATGTTAGTAATGTAATGCACTTCAGACTTTACAAATAATTCTTAATCATTTCAACAGAAACTAGAGCCACAGTGAGATATCTGTAAGCTTGTACTTTATTCTTTTAAAATTTTCAACACAGGCAAGCCCCCACGTGGTATGGCTTGAAATTAATTTGAAATTAAGCAACTAATGGATCCAATACTAAATGGTATCCATTGTAACTTTTTTCTTGCCTCTCCTATTTTATTTCTATGAGTCAAGATACAAAATAGTGATAACTAACAGCTTTGGAAATTTTGGCTTAAAATCCTACACATTACTTTCATTTTGAGCACAATCTTGTAATTTGCACACATGCTGCTATTTTTCTATCCACAGAGACATTCTGGTTGGTTAAATTCCATATTATGTTTTTGCACAATTAATCACCTAAATGTACTAAAAACAGTTGTGTTAAGAGGAACTAATTTGGCAATTAGATTGAAGCACCTAATCAAGGTATACCGGTTAATATACATTGACACTTGTAATTTTCTGAATAAACTTCATCCATAAAATACATTTCTCAGATGTACCTGTTTTATCTGTCAGTAGATATACAAGGCGTCCTAATTCTTCAGGTATGGTACTTGTCCTGACAACTGTTCCAGGTATATTATCGTCCTTCATAATCATCCAACCATATGCTGCTTTGCCCATATCTAGATTTACACGTAAACTGGAAAGAAAACAGACTCTCCTGAATTTTATAATTTTAATTTAAATACAGTAAAATTACAAAAAGGACATAGCGCAATCAAATCTGCAGTTTAATTTATATAAATAAAGAATACACAGATGTTCTTAGATCCTGGAAGTTCATTACTAGGAATGACTATAAACCATAAACGGTGCTTTATTTTTTGTTCTTTTAAATCATTCTTTTAAATCATAATTCTTTTAAAGCAATATTATGCATACCTATCCTTTCTTGTAAGTATGCCCTCTCATAATTAATTCAATTTAGTATTTATACTTGGCACCTTAATCGTAAACTTTTGTGATGGCAAATTATTCTCTTATGGTAAAGTCGTAACATCACAGAAAAAAACACTCATTGTGAACACTTTCTGTTTTAAATTCAGAAGTGAATTCTTTTTTAATATGGTTGCAAAATAATATTTCCCTACTCCCAAACTTGAAGCAGGTTTAAAAGAATACCATGGTTGATCATACAGTATGCTGCTGAGAGATCTAGAAAGGCTAATATGGATGCATCACCCACATCTTGAGCCCTCTACAAGTCATCCACAAAGTCAGCCAATGCTTTCTCAGTCCTGTAATCTGACCTAGAACCTAACTGAAAATGGTCCACTTCATCCACTTCATCCAGGAATTGAGAGCCCACCACCTTCTCAGTAATCATCTCTAAAATGGAAAGGTTGGAGGCTGAGCAAAGGTTGTCCAACATGGTCAAGTCCAAGGATAGCCTCATGAGGAGAGGTCATATCACTGCATACTTCAAGGTAGGTAACACCACTCATTCTTAAAATGAGGCATTAAGCACTGTTCTAGCTCAACTGCGTACCACTTTCTAGGAAGCCTGATCAACCAAAAAGGTCATAGGTCCAGAACATAGGTGGCAAAACACAGTGCCCCCCAGGATCTTGTTTATTTTTCAGGAGTAATTGGCTCAAACTCTTCACAGATAACCTCTATAGGGGTTACCCAGTCAACAATCAACCTGAGCAACTTTCTTTGACAGACACAAGAATATTCTTTAAAGCAGACTTGGAAGGCTTCCTTGACCTCTCCTTACCCAGAAGAGCCCTGGACACTAAACAGCAATGCCAGCCAGCTATCTGCAGACAGAATATGACTGGAAAAGTGAAGTTGCTTCATTGTTTGCACAGGATGCTTGTCACATCTCATTTCAAGTTGCAATTAAAGTCTCAACCAAACTGTGCCCCAGAGATTTTAGAAAATCTTCCTTCTGATAGTCAATTGGATCCATCAGTTATTAATTGCCCAGGCAGGCTAATCAATGGCCTCATTTTCCTGCAATGGGGTGTGTGTGTGTGTCTGTCTCTCTCTGTGTGTGTGTGTGTGTGTGAGAGAGAGAGAGAGAGAGAGAGAGAGGGAGGGAGAGGGAGGGGGAGAGAGACAGAGACAGACAGACAGACAGACACAGAGAGACAGAGACATAAAAAGAGATAGACAGACAGACATGGAGAATTTCAAACCGAAAAGCTATAAGCTATGTCCATACTGTGCCCATGGCAAGGGACTGAAGTTAATATATCCTGAGCCCAGATCACAATGCTACAAAACTAGATTTAATATGTGAACTCCACTGTGGGCTGAGTATTCCAAGAAGTTGGATTTTGTCGATGGTAGCTATGTTGGCCATAAACTTCTAAGCCATCTCTAGTTGAAGTCCCCCAGGACTATTAGCCTGGGGAATTCCACTGCAAACAGCAACATTGTTAAGGAGTTTGGGCAGAATGCCACTACACACTAAAGATAAAGATAAATAAACAGCAGTCCCAATTGATTTATATGGCTCAATCTCACAGAGGATCTCATACCTTTCAATGTCTGTGACAGTTCTTTTAAAGGTTATTCCAGGATCAGATTAGATCCATTCTGGTATCCCTGCTATGGATTTGTGGTTACACAAATTTGTGGAATTGTGCTCTATCTGTAACCTAGAGGGCACATTTTTGAGAGGGGACCCTCCCCCATGTCCAGACAGGTTTTGGTGATGCAAGCAAGATCATCCCTCTCCTCCACAATCAAGTAATGGATGAGGGAAGTTTATTGCAGGTTAATTTGGCATTAGGTAGGAATAGCTGTAGTTTAGAGCTTCCAAAGCTACAAGAACAGAGATCCAGAACATGGTATTTGTTTCAAATAACAAACTGCCTTTCTAGAGCGGCCTAACCAATTGAAATTTAATTGAGACATTTCTGATAACGGTTGTATGGTGGTTTGGGGTGCTCTATCTGGTGCATGTCTTCAGCATCAATCTGCAGGTTGTAAGTAATCTTTGACTTTGCTCTGTCCTTGAGTGCTCATGTTGACACAGTAGGGAACAGAAGTTATGATTTGAAGATGAATTACCAACTATGTCCTTTATTACTACAGACCTATTGAAATTTCAGGTAAAAAAAGCAATCATTAAGACTTTCAGGCATTATTCTTGTGTCTCCATAGTTAAATAGTGTATATATATTTTTACACTGGGGGTAATCAACTGAAAGGAAAGTATATGTAATATAAGCCACTGTTTCTTAAGATTCATTTTGCAAAACAACAATGTTGTTCACACAAATAAGTGGTCTTATATGAACTGTTCCCAAGATCTAAAAGATACGTTTGGGGTGATAGAAGGTTTGGTAATTAGAATTAAATTCAAGTTCTTTAATCAAGTAAGTATTTTATACAGTAACAAAGATAGGATAACAATCAAATAAATAAATAAGTAATCTCCCACAGTCACAACATTGACAGTATTGAAAAAAAACCTCATCACTTAAAATTTTGTGGACTAATGTTCACATAGAATGTAAACTTCTAAGTGAAGAAAATTAGGGCTACTAAAGTACATACCTTCCTTCTATAATACAGTATGTATTTTTTTAAACAAGTTTTACTCGGTTTTCCATATTTTAATGTCTCTTTTTTGTGAATAGCATGATTACAGGTTTCACATATGCATACAAATATAACCATGGTTACATATTCAATTTTTATATCCAATTCCTTATCTTAACAGTGCTTTTATGCATTTTCTATTTTAGTGAGTATTGTTTGCTTATGTCGGTGTGTATTGTATTATTCCAGAATAATGATTTATTGATCTTATTTTTAATACTCAGTTATAATTCATAGATGACTATGGATGAGAGAGTAATGATACTTGTAGTGAGAGAGCTTTTAACTGTCACATTTGTATGTTTTTATAAATTCCTAATTAAAAAAGATACGTTCTTCTATAAATTGTTTCCCCCCTGAATCTAATATAAGCGCGCCATCCTCTAAAGTTATAAATGTATTTATTTTCATCCTTTGTTAAATTTCATTAAAATATTAAACATTACTTGTACATAAAACATTAAACTTAATAATAACCTTTAAAACTAACATAGCATATATAAATCGATTCTGCATGATTTTTTTCGCTTTAAATTTCATTAAATCCCAAAAAAGGACATATTAATTCTACTAATTCAAACAGTAAACAACAATCCTAACCTAAAGTTAATTTTATTTCAGCCCTCTCCTATATTATTATTTCCATATATTTAAGGTACAACATATTTCATTACTTATTTCATTCATTTTATAACCAGAAAAAAGCAACGATTCCAATCTTAAAAATATTTCAATATATTCAATATACTATTCCATTATTTAGTGTTAACGGAATTATTATCTCAACATTAAGAGGAAGAACAGTTAGATTTCTTTATCCAAAAAATAACAATTCTGTTTTTTACATCTGTTCAGATCTATGATGTCCCTATTTCGTAACTATAAATGTATTTAAATTGCCCTCAACACTTTTGCAGAGAATGCCTTTCTATATATAATCACCCATTATTGTGTCCGAAATAAGAATTTCCCCATTTTTTTACCCAATTCCCATATTTGTTTCCAAATTCTGTTTCTTGTCCTTCTTCTCCCTGTCTTTTCTACTTTGTTCTTTTCACTCCAAGTTTTTATCCTCTCTCATTATTTATTAGTTTTCTCTTCGCCTTTGAATTTCTCTGATTCTGTTTTCCTTTTGTAATTTTTTGCGGACATCCTCCTTTATTTTAATTTCTTAGATCTCCTATATTATTTCCTAACTCTTTTCTCTCTTGTTCTTTCAGAGTCTTGGTTCTCGGCTGGTCACTAGAAGATGGTCCTCTTCTATTGATTTGCTCCACTCTCTCTTACTGCTTATTGTTTGTTTCGATATTCTGCTGTCGCATTTGCATCAAATTTTAAAGCAAGAAACCGCAAGACGATTCACCTGGATTTCTTGTTTGTGTTTCTTTCATTTTGTCTGAAGTTCATTTTAATGGCCAAAAGAGAAATACACGCGTTTTACAGATTTCTGATTCAGAATTTATATCGCAAATAGTGATCTTTAAGTTTATTCCACAGTCAAGCTATTCTGTCTCTCAAGTTTTTAAGTTCCGCGAAATCCAGTGCAAAATATGTAGGATAGAACTAATACAAGCGATCTTCGTTATCTTATTGTTTATATGGATTTAGGAATTTTTAAGTTCTTGCTTATTGTATCATTTCACATGTTATTTGAGACAAGACAAGAGTTTTTAATAAGAAAACAGTTGGGGTTTTCGAGATGGCAATCTTATATTATGCTGAAGTCTTAACCTCTTTTGTATCTTTTTTTATTCTCGTATTATTTTGGTTTTTAAACCATAGGTTTTGTTCGCCAAGAAGAAGAGAGATCAAGACCGTTGGTCTTAATTTCTCTTCGCAAGTCTATTAGTTAGTGCTTTGATAGTGCAATATTAAAGCAAGTATACTTATCTCCAAGGATTATATAATGTTCTTCTCAGTTATACGGTTTTGCGTTCGAAGCCTGTGCTATTAAGAAAGCAAGTTAACACGTTTTTTCTCTTTGCTTCTTCATGAGCAAGCTAGATTCTTTCCTAGATGTTTGAATTTAATCCTGATGTTCTCGATTTGATTATAATCGGTACCCATTCTTCCGCTGTTGCGCTTTTTCTTCTTCAAGTCTAATCTTCCCCTTCAGGGTGGCCATTTTAGACCACCGCTTCAGGCGTCTTCGGGAGGGAGCAATTGCCAAGCTGGGGAGGGGATTTGCGACTCCCCTCTACCTAGCTGATGGTCTCCCCTTCCTCTGACACCCCTACAAGGTAGTTTCTGCCCTGAATCCAAAGAATTGGGGCTCTCCGACACCAAAGCATGAACCAAAGCCATGGACAATCGCGGTCAGTGCTCCGTCTTTGGGGAAGCTCAAAACAGAAAATCAGTACAGTATGTATTTTTGTGAAGACAGATTTTAAACACTCATTTTAACAAAGATAAATATTGATAGGCTGAATATTACACTGATCCCAAGTTTTCAACCATGGATAAAATTGGCATCATATACAAGTTTATATGGAATTAAAAAATGTCTTCAAATGTTTGAAAATTCTGATCTAAGCAGCTTGGAAAAGCGCATGAAATCACCCTTAGGGTTATAAATAGTATTATGAATTATTCTCAAATGTTAAAAAAGTTATATTTTTTCAAGGTAATTCAATATTTATTCTTGATTGTATAAAAATAGTATGTTTTTAATCTCAGAATGGAAATCTGAAAAAAAACCTTTCAAATAACAAAACGATAAAGAATTTTACTAATTTTTGCCAATAAAAATGAAACATTTATTTTAATTTTTACTGCCTTATCTTGATTTTCTACCACTGACTTTCTACAATTCATACTATCTACCTTCATCTGAAGGTCATCTGTGGTCCAAATCATCCAAATATTCTCTCTCTCATATCCCAGTTCCAATAAATAAAAAAATTAACAATGTGCAATCTTTTCATAAAATTCTAAATCTGTTGCCTTCAGGAAGGTATTTCATAGTCCTCAGTGAGAATACTAGTCTTGAAATTCTTTAAATAATGAATCACTCCTCAATGAAACCTTGATAGATTTTTCTTTTTAAGAAAAATGCTAATTAATAAATGATCCGATGCTAATCATTTATCAATGAACAGAAGTTGGAATTCTTAGTACTGGATTACAGAAAGGATCCACATCACGTAAATTGGGAACAGGTTTATGACATGCTTGTGATAAATTTCTCACCATTGTCTGACAAAAATGTCACTCTTCAGAGTAGTTACAATTAAACTAGGTGAGGAAAAATATTGTTTTCTCAGCACGACATACTGTATCTTGCAAACTTTGAAAATGAGAGATCACTGAAAAAGCGCAACCTTGAGAAACATGTCAGGATCATGCGCAACAACTGTGCAATTAGCTGTGCTAAAAAAGTCATTTGGAAAGACCCCACAATAATGTTATGTTATCCTGTTAGTCACTACCTTGCCAGCTTTGTAGAATGCTGATCTCCTGATGGGTTAATAGTATCCTTTCACCCAATGATTTATTTAGAATAGTTTTGTGGTGTCATGCACAATAATTTCCAGCTGCCTTTAGCCCAAATAAAATTCCTTAGGAGAATTTTTGACCTGTAGTAGCAAAAGAATTACAGGGGAAGTATAAAAACCATTTATCTCTAACTAAGCTTGCCTTATTGCTCACATTTTACTTGCTGTTGCCCAATATTTGATGGATGTAGATGTTTGATTACATATAAACAACTGCCAACTTCAGATGATCATTATGATTGTGTGGTTTAACTTTACATTAGTGCAGCAATAACTGATAATCAGTAAAAAATCTTAAATATTCCCCAACAGCAGTAATTTTTCAGATTCTAATGGAGACAAAACTTGATTCCAATAAATATTCATGAAGCTGAAATAACAACTATGAAATAATGCCAACTATAGGTTACCTAGTAAGATACAATCTCAAAAAAAAAGCCACGCACCATAAATAAATCTTGAAAAATATAATCATTGCCATCCTGGGTTAAAGGGAAATCAAGCAGGTTTTAAACTCACTGAGAACCAAGGTTCTTAAAATTACAATATCAAGTCCCTTTTTAAATTTACTCTATTAATGTAAACCCCAAAATAGAAGCTAAGCTCTCTATTCACTTGTTTTGTTAACAATATATAATAAAATACGCATTAAAAACAAATAACTACTGAGCATTTTAGAATATTCTAAATAAATAATGAATCTGTCATCTGTGTACGTTAGGACAATGTACTTGCTGAAACAGCAGCTTTTGCTGAGTTTCTTCCCGAGTGGAGCAAGGCAAGAAAAGTGAGCCTATTTTAGTGTTGGATCTTATCCTTTTAGCTTGTGGGACTAGACAAAGGATGCACAACTTTTCCTGAACTAAAAGCTAGGCTTGCTTTTAGAGACATGTGAATGACAATGCTCAAAATGTAGATGGAGTTATGTGAAGAAATGCCTGGGTATATAAACAGTTGCCTCAGTGTGTTTAAAAATGGGCAGAGGAGTTGAAATGATCTAAAACATTGACAACACAATAAATATCAGAGGCATGTACATGAAAGATCACACAAACTGTTACACATTCATTCAAAATCGTGCCCATATATATTTATTTAATTCAGAGTTAATCAGTTGTATATGTACATTTAAACCCAAACACTCCCCAAAACCCATTACTCTCTTAAACACAGTGAACACACATTTATTTGTTACTGTATTTAGATTGTATCTTTTTCTTAGACCTCAAGTCTGTTTTGCACAGAGGTAGTTTCTTATTTTGTCACAACAAGCCTATTAGGTTATTCTGAGAGAAAATGGCTGGCCCAATGCCACCCAGTGAACAAGTCCATGGCAAGGTGGCAATTTGAATCTAGATCACTATTAAGCTCCCTTTTCAAAGTCCAGCACATTCATGCAAATATTCACATTCATAGTTTCCACTATGGTCCCTCTGAATCTTATGCGTTGCTATATGTTGGAACAAGGTCAGGATGACAAAGAAACAGCAGCACCTGAAGTGGGAAAGCCTATATCCATTCCCAAAATAAGACTGTTATAACTGATACTGTTTTCTCTCCAATCCAATAGACATATGTCCCAAGCTATCACAAAAAGGTTTCATTGCATATGAAAATAAGGAGTTTACTCGGGGAATCTTCAATGTGTGATGTTCCCTGCCCTTGGCATCAAATTATTGTATGAAAAGTTACTTACAGTCTACTTCAGCTGCATATGTCAGTTGTTTTTGTTAATGTTTAGGGAATTGACAACTTGCAGTATTAAGCTGAAATTTGTATTACTACATCAATGTCCTTACCTGTAGTGTTAAGAAAATTATCCTATACATCCCCACTCCCATCAGATATATTCTAGTGAGTAGAAAACCAGCCTTATTTTTCAAAATTCTGAGAGTTTATATGTAGATTCAGAATCTCAAAAAGAGAAAATAATTTGCTAGCAATGCATTTGCTGGCAGTGAAGAGCACAATATGAAAGTTTCTTACAATTTACTGACAATTAAGTGAAATAAAATAAAATTGTCTACTTTCATGCAATGAAGTGAAATTCACGTGGTGGTTTAAATAACAATAGTTATTAAAGAATACAATAATTTACATTCTTTCCTTGGGACTGTCAGAAAGTCTTTATGCATGGCAAAACAAAATTTAAAGGCTCTTACATTCTGAATATTGTAACTATTGCTTTTTGTTATCAATTAGTTTCATTTACGCTCCACCTTTTCTTTCAGAGTTTAAAACACACCAGAGATTATTCCATAATCTCAAATGGATCAGAAAGAAGGCTACAATTCTTTCCAAGAGCTAGTGAGGAAAACAGGCTTCAAGAAGTTGTGATTCAAATTTTAAGAAGCTGTATTTCCTGTGTATGGAGCAAAATGCCTTATTATTTTGATTGCTGATAATATGGTTGTTTTAATTATAATTGTACAACTCTATTCTTTGTTCTTTTAGAATATTAGATATATTGATTGATACCTTCACATCAAACCAGCAATTAGAATATAAAACAAATGAAAAACAGGGATTTAATACAGAAATTTCTCTATTTTTATGTAATATATAAGGGTGCTTAAAAGTTGGTGAATATTTGAATGTTCAATTGTCTGTACTGATATGACCAAAACATGATCTGTCCTCCACACAGGTTGTAAAATTAGAGAAGGATAACTGAATTAAACAAATGAATCAAAAACATAATTGTTCATTTATTTATTTAGGAAAATGTTCCAAAGCTATATATTTGTACGTAAGGTGTATGTACGTAGGATTCATTTGAAGGGAAAATTAGAGTTATATGTGAATGTGGGAAGTTCTACACTTATTTAAAAAAGTGGAATTCAGAATGTTCAACTATCAAAGATTAATCTTTGTCACAGTTACTGTATGTGATAGTGTATTATGGATGAAATGAAGGAGATTTTTGAGGGCAGTCTGAAAAACAGTTGTTAATGCTTACCAGGCCAGACAAGGTTACAAAAAAAATTCTAAAAAATTGTACTCCGCCAGTTCACTGTTAGGCAGATTATTGGAGGTAGTTATTAATACCACTATTATCTTTCTCAGGAAGACTGACCAATCAAAATCACATCAAGAGCAAGGCATGTCATACTTTGAGAGGTCTCAAACCAATCGTAATATCTAAGGAACTAAAGGTCTGTTTTGTATTGCTGAATATCAGATTCATGACGCCACTATCAAAAGAACATTGAACAACAAAGGTGTGATGCGGCAGAGTTGTAAGGAGAAAACCATTACTCCAAAAATAACACTGCTGCCTGCGTACAGTTTGCAAAAAACCACATGGATAAGCCAGATGACTATTAGAAGAATGTTCTGTGAATGGATGAGACCAAAACGGACAAAAAAATGTTATACTGGGGAAAGGCAAACACTGTATCCCAGCATAAGAACTTTATTCCATCTATAAAAAATGATGGTTTATCATGGTTTGGGGTTGGCTTGCTGACTCTGGACCAGGACAGTTTGCCATCATTGATGAAACTACAAGATATGAATTGCACCAGCAAATTTTACAGGAAAATGTCAAGGTATTTGTCTGTGAACTGAAGCTCAAGAGAAAGTGGGTCATGCAGCAAGATAACAATACTAAATACACAAGCTGTATCATTAAAAAAAATGGTTAAAGCAGAAGAAAGTTAATGTTTTGGAATAGCTAAATGAAAGTCCTATAGAAGTGTTTTGGAAGGTACTATTGCATTTTATGAAAGGAAGCCCACCAACATTACTTTGTTAAAGCTGTTCCATAAGATTGAGCTAAATTCTCCAAATTATGTACAGGATTGATCAAATATGTAGAAAGCCAATTTGGTATAGTGGTTAAGACACTAGGCTAGATACTAGGAAACTGTGAGTTCTAGTCCTGCCTTAGGTATGAAAGCCGACTGGGTGACCTTGGATTAGTCACTGTCTCTCAACCCAATGCAACTCACAAGTTTGGTGTTCTGGGGAAAATAGGAGGACATGGGTGTGCTTGAGTTATTATAAAATAATAAATATTGGAAATAAATAAATATTTGAAACATTATCAGAAATATTTAGTTGTAGTTATTGCACACCAATGAAGGCACACCAATTAAAGCGAAGTTTCACTTTTGCCACACACAAATGTAGCTTTGGATCATTTCCCTCAATAAACAAATGGACAAATATGTTTTTGACACAATTGTTTAGTTGGGTGCTCTTTTTCTAGTGTTGGAATTTTAGGTCATATTATACAGAAATCTGAACAATCAAAAGGATTCAAAATTAAGCACTATTGTCTAATAAAATAAAACTATTTTCTGAAAACCATAAGATTCTAATTATAATATCACTTTATTCCTTTTTAAACATTTTTAAGTGTACCTGAAAGTAAAGCACAGGCATTCTTTATTCAATAATGTATTACGATATCTAAACAAAATAAAATCTTCCAAATACACACCATTTCAGAAATTGTATTTTCTGGTAAGATTATGTTATAAAAATAAACAACTAAATAGATTGTACAGTAGGGATGAATTACCCCAGCAAAATAAATAAAAGATACAACAGCATGGAGTTTCATACAATGATCCTTTAACAAACAGAGTGCATAGCATATCTTCTGTACCATCCTCTTGTTAAGATCAATTTTATTCACAGTAAGAACTGTATATGCATTTTTTTTAAAAAAATCTGTATTTTATTTCATTTTATACATACCTGATTGGGATTATATAAGAAAAAAGGAGAAGAAACCGAAAAAGATTGCGGTACCATGGTCCCCCAAATCCTTGCAAGGTTACCATAACAACTGAAAGTGCAACTAGAGCCAAGAACAATGCTTTGGTCAGTTGATTCAGTTCAAGATCCAGCAAACCAACCTAAAAGGAAGCAATATATATATTTAATAACTATTTTGCTAAATAACTAAATCATTTCAAACTATATTTTGTGTTTATTTGAAATAAACAATTGGAAGAACAGACAAGAATACATGTAGCTCAAGGCTGAACTATGGAGCCCTTGATGCTCTCTGCATTTGGCTGTTTTCTTGCAGATGTTTCATTGCCTGACTACAGTAATATCATCAGTACTAGTGAGTCTGAGTTTGCTTCCTATTATCATAGCTTATTAGAAGCTTATTAAATTAAAATAATATACTGATCTTGCTGGGATAAGTCGCAAACATTATTATATTTATATATAAACAAAAATATAAACATAATTATATTTATTATAAAATATATATTTTATAATAAATATAATCAAATGTTTGGATAATAACAATTATTGTAGCTTCTTTGTGTCTGTATAAATTGGTTTGAGGCTTTTTCATTTATTAAAAATTACAGTTATGTTTGGACAAGTCTATTTAACCAAGAATAATAGATAAAAGTAATGACAGGATTTCATCACTTTTAAGCTTATATTGCATACATAACATGATTTTTAATTGAATTCTTTACTTTAAAAGTCCCTAAAAATACAATTTTTGAAAAGTGAAATACATTTTTCACTTTTAAATTTTAAATACTGTATATATTATTATACCAATATTTTAATATTAGTGGATACAGGGTACTGGGATCTTTATACTCCCATAAGAATTTAAATAGCTATGCAGTAGGGCTAAATATTAGAGCAATTTGATTTATCAATCATAATAAACATGGAAACATATTTGTAAGACCAATTAGAAATTATATGGTGATGCTTTTCACATTATAGCACGAGTTATGGGATAGTGTATCTACACTAAATTTCTAAAGAGATCCTGCTTTGGGAAGTGGTTGTACTGATATGCAAGTGACTGCCAGCTTTACTCTTCTTTTCAACTAATTCTGAAGCGGTAGTTATTTTTAATTGTATTCAATTCCTGCCAGTGGACTGGATGAGAGTTAAGAAATTGAAGCACAATCCAATTGATATATGGATTGCAGTTTTCCTGTAATAAAAGGAACCTATAATATGATTCCCCATGCAATTAGTTCAGACTGAATTTACTGTACTTTGTTTCTGCTATTCTTTCATGGTTCCCAAGCCACATGAAGGAGATACAAAATCCAAAAATATAGAAGAATATATCTATCTTATTTATATTCCTGGTTCCAACTTTAAAATTCATTCAATGGCAAAAATTTCAAAACTCCCCCCCCCCAAATTAACATAACTCAATCCTAACAGATTTTATTACCTTCCGTATTCACTTGGATTATTATAGAAATCTTAATTAATGTAAGAGTTAAACGATCTCAATAAAATATTCAGGTTTGGCTTATTCTAAATCAGTGTATGGTGAAATGAGTGTAATAGATTAGTTTCAAATAAAATTAATTAGATTCAATTGAACTATCTTTGCTTAAATTAATATATTTGGTGTTGAATCAATACATTTTAAAAAAGGATTTACAAAAATAAAAATTGTTGAAAGTTATTTCTCCAATTATATTTCAATTACTTCTAGTTCAAAAATCATAAACTCGTACTAATTCAAGAATAGGTTACACTAGTTAATAATGCTTTGAATATGCACTTCCAAATGACACTTTTGCAATAAGCTAGCCAAGATAATGATACTGCACAGAAATACCAGAGAAAGTTTAGTTAAAAGTTTAGTTAAAAAGAGTTAAGAGGGCATAATATTCCAAAAGGAGAAAAAAATGTATGGCATTAAAGTACTTCTGAAAAGTTCAGAATTCATTCCTGTTTATGGGCAGTCGCTTCCCCAGAGAACTCGGCAGCTGAAGACCACAGTGGCTGATTTATCAACTACATTTAAAAAAGCAAGCACAACGAGAACAAATATCTTACAATATCCGCAGCTTCAACGACTACATAGTTTATGCTTGAATTATTGAGAAAAATAGGTTTCTGGATTAAAATGAAGAAAAATTAAGCCAGGGAAGTAGAGCATGTTTCAAAGCCCTGATCTTTTTGCGTTGACAAAGGCAGTCTAAGTTTCAGGCCTCGCTGAGGATCAGATGAAGTCATTATTCATTCAGTCAGGGAAAAAAGACTCAATTACCTCAACCTAAAGATGCTATCAATGAATGCAAAGTGCATATTTTACTCTATTCATCCAAATCCCATTAAAAAGTGAAAGGAATGATTTAATCTGGCCTTCTAGAGTTGGGCTTTTTTTTTTTTTTTTTGTAATACAATAAAGAATCACTGTCTTGCAATATGCATAACCAGTACCTCACACTTTTCTTAGTCCATCATAGCTCTGAATGACTGTAAAGGCCAAGACAAAACCTGACAGAAAAGAATACAAAGTTTCTTTTGAGAAATGGCATTTATGGGCCCAAATGTTATATATAGTCTCATCATACACATATGTAGATAACCAAAAGGATAAAAACTTCCCTAATTGATGGAGATAGATTTGGATGCAAGTTTGGAGCTCATTCAATAAGTTTATGTGCTCTTGAAAATTAATGTAAAAGGTTTTAGAGATACTTATCTGCTTAGCTAGCATGACTGGTTATGTATGCTAACACTACTTCCATTCACGTATGTTTATGGTTTTATCATTTCTACCATGTACACACACACACACACACACACACACACACACACACACACACAGAGCTTTCTGATATGCCAAAAAACAACTATGCCACATTGTCTACATTTGCTATTTGTTCAAATATTTCATACAAAAAAGGAATTAATTTTGTAATAGTTACAAAAACATGTGATGCTCTATTAAAATGTAAACAAGCAAATTACTTCCTCAAAAATAAATTGAATTCAAATTGAATCCTAGCACTGCTGTTTTTTTTAATCAATACTTGTAGAATATTTTTTTTTATTTTTACCATAATATTTGTGTTGTTTTAAGCAACTATGAAGACAAATTGTAAATTTTTAATCTCTTAGGGAAAATTTGTACAAAACAGAATAGTTTTGTAAAGGGGGTGTTGTAGGATAATGAACACAATAATTGCCTCTATAATCTAAAATGCTACTAATGGCAACAATCACATATCCATTTAGATCCTCTTTAATTTATGTACCAAGTTTTAAGTAGCTAATCACTTTCAGAAAAAAAGGGTTATACCAACAATAAGGGGTAAGAATGGTATTGCTTCGGTTAAACAAGGAAATATCTGATCTCAATTATTGAATTATTTCAAATAACTGAATGAGCAAGAGTTTTAATTTCTGAATGATAAAGTTAGTGTAATAATTAAGAAACAATAGAAAATAAAAAAAGCATTTGATTACATAAATAATAAAGGGGAAGTTATTAAAAGGCCATCCAATGTAAAACAAAATCATTTAAGAGCATAATCAAATAAACTTCTATTGAGAACTAATTAAAGCTGAGATAAACCCTTCCTTTTAAATATATTGATTAGACCCTAATATCAAATTGTTCTGCAAAAGTGAAGCACTCCACAAAAATATTCTTAACTGTTACTCATGGAAAGTCATCTTAAAATGAAATTAATATGTTTAGAATATAAGATGGACACACTTAAATAATCTAAAAAAGAGTATTAGAAAAACTGAAGGATGCCAGTGTTACATCTTTTTTGTAAGAGATCCATCTATCTGGATGCTTTTAAAATTAACAGTCAACATTCTCTAACTCACGGTTAATATCTAAGGTAACTGATATTCCAAGCACTATGTTTTAAATTTTCTTTTTATTTTAGTGTCAAATGTTCTTTCAAATCTAATTTTCAGTGATTCTTTCAATATTCTAACTAGTCTACTTTTTATTTAGATAAATTATTACTACACCTAAGCAATTTGTAAATATTTGCATGTGTACAATACATATGACTTGTATATCATATGGATATAATATGGTGATCAACAATAATGTAGACATCTGTCAAAAATTTGAATGACAGAGACACAGACACACATACACTATTCTAATATAATATCCTGCTTATTTCAATCTTATTATCTCCAAAAATTTAATGAATTATTATTTCTTTCAATTCTGAGGCACAAAAGCAAAATATTGTATTGAATATGACAGCTATCATATAAAATAAAAACCACTACTAAACCAATACTACAATATAAAAAGTACAATAAAATTATAA
>BHFT01025599.1:55000-59122 GCA_004320025.1 Laticauda laticaudata
AGAATAGTTTCAAACTTTCATTTTGGAAATATGACATATCCTGATTTTAGGTATAATTGTTTTCATAGCATTTAATATGATCCTACTTTACTTCTACCTGAAATTATAAGTTTATTTATGTCCATGTTTTAGCTGAATAAAAAAACCCTATTTTAATTGTTAACAGACGACTATCAAAGTATACTAATTATGCAAATGCAGACATTTTGTATGCAGTCATGATCCTAAAAGCAGTGTTACAACTTGTTTATGCATTATCAATTTGTTTGCTTGTTCCATTTAATTCATTCTTAATGGATCTGTAGCAATGCTTTAAAAATGTTTTAGAATAACTACTAAATTACAAGTCAATAATATATTTCAAGCCATGCAGTATTATTTTTATTACTTTTCTCAATGCACAGGTAGACTGAATGAATATATAATTCTAAAATATACAAATATTTTAAAAGAACATATGTAAAACTACATTATATTAATATGACAGTTCTAGTTTACTATTGTTTATAAATTAAAAATATAAGATTTAGAAGCAGATTTTTTTCTAAAAAGCTTTATTTTCGCACCCAAGTATTAAAAGAAAAAAACTATTCCTATAGATGTATTTATTGTGTTTTGCTCTATTTTAAAATGCAGTTAAGAGATTTATATAATAACAGAGCGTTCTACTTCACATAATAGCACATATCACCTGTCTCTTTCTGGATGACACTTTTAAAAGCATCTTTTTATTAAAAACACAAACCAATACACTCAAAAGGCTGCAATAACTACTTTTAGACAATTCGTATGATCATTTCCTTCTTTATATTCTGACTCTAAGTAACTTATTACTATGAATGGCATGAAAATGGCAACCTGTCACAATTGATTTTTTTTCACTCTAAGTTTTATATATATATATATATATATATATATATATATATATATATATAATATATAATATATATATATATTTTTGCTTTTTTTTAAGCTCTCGCGGGTACTTACATTTGTGCTGTTTAGCTTCCTTCGGGTATTATCCCACGTCATTGTAGTTGCTACAACTTTAACAGAACTACAATGACGTGGGATAATACCCGAAGGAAGCTAAACAGCATATATAAAGGTCTAGTTTATAAAAGGAAATCTCAAGTTTCAATTCATGATAGCGGAGATGTCTTAATAGCTTTTAGGAAGGTTATTGCTTGAGATTAGTAATTATTTGCATAGTTTTGAAAGAAAAACTTCCAGAGAGGTTGAAATGTTCTTTATCAAGAATTAAATAATCATAATAGTATTCTGATTATAGGAGGGAATGTTACAAGCTCATATTTGGGGGATCAGAAATTCCACAGAACTAGAAAATATCCTAAATTCTATTATAAGTTTATTCATGTATTCTCTGGCAGAGATATAAATTTAAATTAATATTTACAACACAACGATGCAAAGATAAAACTCTGGAGGTGCTAATTCTGTGTTATCTTTCCTTCTGCATAGCTACCTCTCTAACCAAGGTGCAAAAGAATTCAAGGACTGCAGCCTGGGATAATACCCAACACTCAGCTGTTGGAATGGATTGAACTACATTGTTTTTGTGGAAACTATAAAGACAATGTTGTTCATCAGAAGATCTGGGATTCTTATCCAATCCATACTCCATGAAAGCCTTTTTTTTTTTTTTGTTTCTGAGACACCTTTTTTGTTTCTGTATTGTTCCTGGCCTTCCAAGGTGGCAGATTCAAGGGCAAGGAACAAATAACAGCTGAACTGGTTGAACTGACAAATATTACCAATGCTCTCCCAAGAAAATTTGGTATTTCATAATAATCTCTACAAAAGACTGTCCTTCTAGGCATCGAGAGCTCATTTTAAAAGAATATATGGCAAATAGCCTGCTAGTCTAGGCAGATACAGTGATCTATTGAAAGGNCTCTCCCAAGAAAATTTGGTATTTCATAATAATCTCTACAAAAGACTGTCCTTCTAGGCATCTAGAGCTCATTTTAAAAGAATATATGGCAAATAGCCTGCTAGTCTAGGCAGATACAGTGATCTATTGAAAGGCTTGTTTATTTATTTATTTGTATTTCATGTTTAGAAAACACCCACCTCCTCATAGAATGACTCTGGATGGTATGCGATTATACATAAAAACATAAAAGCTACAGGTAAATATTATAATAAAAACCATTAAAAACAAGATTAAAATGAAAATTCAAAAGAGGCTTCAGGATGCTAACCAGCCCCTTGGCTGTGTGCTTCTCTGTGGGCTGTAAGAAAATCAGCAGTCAGGTCTTCAAGCATTTCCTCAAGGCCAGGAAAATGGGAGCCTGCCTCATCTTTGAGGGGTAGAGGGAGAGTGTTTCAAAGGGCAGGGGCAGCAGCAGAAAAGGCTTTCTTCCTAGACCCACCAGCTGAAATTCTTTAACTGACAGAGTCTGTAGCATACCTTCTCTGCCTATCCAAGTGGGACTAGCTGATGTAAGGGGGGAAGGTATCTCTGCAGGTAATCTGGCCCCATGACATGTATTAGTATAAAGATAATAACCACACCTTGAACTAAATCTGGAAACAAACTGGCACACAGTACAGCTCATACAGTAGAGGTGTGACATATGCCATCCTTGGGCCGCCCAAGATCGCTCGAGCAGCTGAATTCTGTACCAGGTGGAACTTACAGGTGCTTTTCAAGTGTAAGCCCATGTAGAGCCTATTACAATTGTTCAGATGGGAGATGATCAGGGTATCAGTTACTAATTCCTTCTCAAGTTCAGTCTAAGTGTTTTGGTTTTTCATTTAAAGCTACACAAAGCTGAGAGCTACCTGATACATAGACATGGCTTAGATACTAAGAAAGGAAGAAGATGCCATTCTGAAGATATCACCATTCACTGAATCATGCTTGATGGACATAGGAATGAGTATTTATTGTTCTTAAGTTGTGAAAAACATCCCATTTGGAATTCTATTCTCTCTGGTTTTAGAACAGATATCAATTTTTTTCCAGTTTAAATTACTGAAAAATTTTAGTTATATTTTAATGATTTATTATCTTAACCATACTTTTCACTACCAACAGGCTGTATGGAGAATATTTGTAGCACAGAATTGAAAACGAGGGGCCCAGGTGTCTGCTTTGCAAAATGACAAAGTTGTCAATCCCAATTCTAGTTGTTAATCAAGTCCCAGAATGCTGGCTTTTTTATGTGGAAAGGTAGTGTCGTACAGATTAGGTTGGACATAAAGTTTCAAAGCTCTCTTGTGAATTGGCTTTCAATTTATGAAATGTTATATTTCTTTTTACTGAGACCAGCCAGTTCTGCCCCTCCCACTTGGCTGCGATGTAATTTTCTCAACTCAGTAACATTGGAACATGAATAATGCTTTGTCCCAAATCTGTAGAAGATGGCATCAGTTTTATCTAAATGTTATAAAATGCAAACTACAGATCTTTGCAAAGCACCAGTGGCATAACTGTCATAGTGATGAACTACAGAAGATTAATTCTCAACCATCCTGACTTATTTCAACAGCATACTTTTGCTTTTGGCAATAACTGCTACTGAAAAAATCTTAATCCCAGCTGAGAGAGATTGTGACAGTTCTGTGCTAAAAGACAAGTTAGGGATAGATCATGATGAAGAAAATCTATCTACATGGTCGCTAGGAGAAAAAAAAACAATTTGATGGAACATAATCATGTGTGTGTGTATGCTGGTGCGCATCTGCAAGTTTATATGTTTGTGTATGTATATGTGTATGGAAATAGATATATTCACACATGAACACCCATGTCTCAAAGGTGCTGTTTTCTTCAAAAGGCGACTGGACTATTTTTTCCTTGAGGAAGAAGAAAAAAACATTTCGCTTTTCATCCAAGAAGCTTCATCAGTTCTGATAGTAGAAGGGGTGAAGGATATGGAACACACATACACACACACGTAGATACCCTTTCAAATACAAAATCAGTGGCATTTGGAAGGCATGAGAAAGCGGGTTACCATTCCAGCAGCACTTTTTTTAAAGAAAGAGCTCTATGATCGAAGTATCAGAAATCCTATTAAAGGGCCTGTCACATAGGCCGACGGATGCAAAAAGTATGTAAAAAGGACACAGTGGACGAGAAAATTTTCCATC
>BHFT01025601.1:0-36861 GCA_004320025.1 Laticauda laticaudata
AACGGATGGCAAGCTTTTTTGTCCATTTTACATCCTCTTTGCATCCGTTGGTGCAGTGTGACAGGGGCTTTAGATACCATTTTGTAGAAGGTGCCAAGTCACACAATTGTGCAACAATCCAAAATGCAGCTGAGTGTGCATTACATGGTAATCTTCAGAAAATATACAATTCTTGGGCTGCTTCACTCAACTGCTCTGTAGAGTCATTCATCCACTCTTCTCACTGCAACCATATTTGTGGTAAGTTAATTATCATAAGCACGTTATAATGTCACATGCTACTAGTTTGGGAACATGTCACTATTTTTGGTTCATTCATTTGTGGTTTGCTTTAAGAACAAATATGATTTCTAAGGTGGCTTCCATTCACTATTCTATGATCAACCTTAAAAAACTTCTTAGAAAGTACAGAGAAAAAAATGAATAGTGATTTTACAGAAAAAGAAACTAAGTAAAAATAGTTAAGCTGTTTATTTAAATATACTGAACATAAAAACTAATAGTGATTTCTTAAAAAAATATTAATCTCATAAGGCCAGGTTTTTCAGAATTTTCAACAGTTCTGTGTTCAGAGGTGGTATTCAGCAGGTTCTGACCAGTTCTGGAGAACTGGTAGCAGAAATTTTGAGGATTTCACAGAACTAGCAAATGCCACCTCTGACTGAAGATTTTACAGTATCCTTCCCCTGCCACGTCCACCAAGCCACGGTCACAGAACCGGTAGTAAAAATTTTTGAATCCCATCACTGTCTGTGTTATATAAATTCTGTGAATGTATAAATGAAATGAGCAACATTTTGCAATCTCCCTTAATGCATTTGAGGACTAATCACTCAATAAGATAATATAATAAACTATTCTGTTGCTGATCTACCTTGGTATATGAATTGAATTGTAATATAAAATCATATTGAAGTCTAACAAAAATTAATAATAAAGTAATATGTGTTTTCTGTTTCTATGTCCTTTAGCTTACATTGGCGCTTTGCTTATGTTTACCCTCGAATAGGACAGAGAGCAATGTGTTTACTCAAATTATGGGAAAGTTCCCAGTGTCTATAGTAAATCATCTTTATCAGATGATTTGTGAAGACAAAACATTTCTGATTAATCTCTCAATGGGATGTGGAGAGGGGGTTAGAGGGGAGAAGGGAGGGCGCTCATCTCCTTCTGGTGATCAAAATCCAGCACTGCTTATCTTTGTTGGGTAGTCTCCAAACATCTGTCACTGCCAGTTCTTCCATATATTGTTGTTCCTTTTGCGGAATGTTGCCACTTTTTTTAGGATGGATTTGAGTTCAATTTCCTATCCTATTTTTTTCATAGGATGAAACAAAGTTGTCTGGGAGATAATTGTGGGTTGAATTTTAAAAACAAATTTAAAAAATATCAATAAAACTTGTGCAAAGATGTATAGTATATAGTACCAAAAATATTCCAGACTCCAACTGCATTACAATAATACAAGTGCAGAATTTTAAGAAACATGGAAATGGGGACTTCCGCTGATGTTGCATGGGACAGCTGTGGCGAACGGTGCTCTGCAAAGCTCAGCTGATTTCTGCCTGTCTGGAGGCTCTTCAGAGCCAAAAGTCATCTTGTGGGGTGACAAGATAGGAAGGGCTCCCAAAGATCATTAGTGGACAGCGGTCCATTTTTCTGGATCTAGGAAATCTTCCTGACAGGCAGAGAAAAAGATGGCCATTAATGGCTTAACACGAACTGTGACAGTTGGAACGAAGAAAGCAAGAAAGAAAAATCAGAAAGGGAAACAGTGTACTGGATCTGGGTAAGTTCTTTTAAAAACTTACTTAAAAGTAAGCCAAGTAAGACAGAATTAAGCCAAGTTCATTGAAAGTACTTTTGAGAAGAAGGGAGACTCTGGAGAGAAGGAGGAGATTGCTTCCCCCCCCCCCAAAAAAAAGCTGCAGGTGNTGCTTCCCCCCCCCCCAAAAAAAAGCTGCAGGTGAAAGTTTTGAGCTGATTACACATCCACTGGAATTGCAAGAAAACTAAACGAATAACTATTTTTAAAATGAGAAGAGAAAGACTGGAGTATTTTAACAAGATAAGTACACCCGAAGATATGGATATTGATAATATGTACTTTTACTGAGCTATTTTCCCTATGTCTTTTGCTATATTAAGTGTAAGTCATTTTTTTTTCTCTTTTTTGACTTTTAAATTCATAGTGGAAAAGGAAAAGAAAGTTAAGGATGCCACCTACTGATCAAAGATAGTATATAAAAGAAATATTTTGGAACTGTTAAGCTAAACAAGAGAATGAAAATATTTTGTTTTGAGGACTGCTGCACCTGGTATATAGAAATAGACTAAAGATTAATTTTGTTTTGGAAATTATTGTGGGAAAAGCAAGATAGGTGACAGTTACAGTGAAGAATTGTTTCTGAATCTCTGTGGATTATAAATACTTTTGGCTGATGGACAGAGTATGTGGAAAGACAGATATTTATTTTGAGAACGTGGGAAGAAGACCTTGGGTTTAGCTTGACATTTTGGAACATTGGAGTATTAAGGACTGGGGATACAGCAGGCCTTACGGACTATAAATATTAATTGACAGAAGACAAGACAACATAAAAGACACACTCAAGGATAAATATTTTTCTCCTTTCCCTTTTTACTTCCTGATTCTCGTATAAAATATGGCTAGTGTGGATTGATCCTGTGAACAGTTAGAATATTGAAAAACCAAAGACTGGGGTTACAGCAGGCCTTGTGGATTGTAAATTTACTTGACTCTGACACTGAAATACTGAGATATTGAAGAGTGATAGAACTTGAATCAGAGGGAATTTGATTTGTAATATGGTTTTTTCCCCTTTCCTATTGAACAAGTGGATTACTGAAGAGTTGGATGTCACTGGTAGTTAGCTTTTGGTTGGTTTACTCTTGCTGTTAGCAGGAGTGGTGGATGTATCTATTGCTAGCTTACAAAAAGAGGGAAGAAGAGAAAAATGTCAAGCACCTCAAAACTAACCAAAATATGGAAGAAGACATCTTCAGCTTCCTCAAGCTCATCTAATAAGATGTCAATAGAGAGTATATTACAGATGGAGAAATCAAATACTTTTCAAAAGGAATGGTGATGTTGGTGATGTTTCAATTGCTACAGGAATCCATGTCAAAAAGCCATAATGAGATAAAGGAAAGATATTGGGGAAGTGAGAAATGACATGGGAGAGATGAAAGAAAAAAATCAAAATATGGATGAAAAATTTGAGAATTTTCAACAAATTATAACAAAACATGAGCAAAGGATTCAGAAAATGGAAGAGAAATCAGAACAAGTAGAGAAAAAAGTGGACAACATAAATTATAAACTGACACAGGCAAATAAAGAACTGGAAAGCACCGTGATAATGTTGGAAACAGAAAAAACTGCTTACTATCTGAGATTTCAAAATATAGTGGAGAAGGGGGAAGACTTTTAGACCAGGGGTCACCAAACCTTTGGACCTCAGGGACCACCAAACTCATAATTTTAAATCCCAGGGACCACTAATATGAATTTTGACTGACAGCTTGCTGATGTTGGTGGGAGAGAGAGATATCTGATCTAACCTCTCTCCCTGTCTCTCTCTTCTCTCTCACACATACACAAGTACACAGAGGTGGGGTAGGATTCAAATTTCTTAACCAGTACTGTGGGTGTGGCCTAATTTGTGGGTGTGGCTTGGTGGTCATGTGACTGGCTGGGAATGGCTTGTATGTAAATATTATAAATATTTATATAAATATTGATTTTTTTTAATAAAAAAGAGCAACTTTTCCCAAAAATCAGGCAAATCAGGTAGGCAGATTGAGTTGCTCACAGGTTCATTCATTCATCTATCTGCCATTGGCTAGCTCAGTCTCTCACATAAAATTTGCTTGCAAGAAAACTCACAGAATTAACTCACAACACATCATGTATGTAAATATTGAATTTTTTATAAAAAAGAGCAACTTTTACCCAAAATTTGCAGAGTAGGAAGGCAGATTGTGTTGCTCACAGAATCACAGACTCATTCAGAGATCTGTGTTTGTGTCATCAGCTAGCTGAGTCTGCACTTCTTACCCAAAAATCTAAAGATTAGCTGGAAAGCAAGAAATCCAATGATTTCCTGCTTTCTAGCAAATCTAAATCTCCTGGCACAGCAGAACAGCTGATGGTCAGAAAAAGGAAAACAGCAACGTAGCAGGCAAGTTTTCCGGGTAAGGAGTGAGTGGGTGGGTAGGGGAGGCCATGTGGGCGGTGCAGCATTGTGTTCCCATGCAGCCTGGATTAATTGCTTTTGGGGGGTGTTCTAGGGGTGACATTTCTCTGCAGACCACCAAAATTTTCTTGCAGACCATCAGTGGGCCACAGACCACTGGTTGGTGACTGCTGTTCTAGACACAATGAAAGAGTTGTTGGTGAAGGCACTAGGGATGGATATGCAGGAAATGTAAGCAGAAATAGACGAAACTTTTAGAATACACACAAATTACATGAGGAGCCATAATTTTACCAAGGGATGTACATGTGAGATTTGTGAAAAAATCAAGAAGAAATGAGATATTTAACAAGGCAAGAGACAAACCATTGCAATATAAGGGGAAAAATTGGTAGCCTTGAAACAGATCCCTAGGAGAGTAAGGGACCTTTGGAAATAATATCATTTTGACTACTCTTACCTACTCTCTGGCCAGCATGTCTGATGAGGCAATAAACAACAAATAAATCCAAGCAAGCTGGCAAGAGTTTTTATTCCTTCACAGGGAGACAAAACAAGAAGTAACAAGAACATTTGATTAAAGTCAACTCTGAGCATCTGCCAGCTCAGAGCCTCATTTATCTAGTTCAGTAATTGCTCCGCTTCTAATATGCGGGCCCACCCTGTATCCCATTGTCCCGCATCCTACACAACCACATGCCCACCACTACACAAGCACCTCTTTACTGCAAACACCTCTTTTTCCCAGGTAAGCCAACCCCGTTCTGGGGGGGGTGGTGAACTTCCAAGGTTGTAACTGGCCACTGGAATTCTTTTGCAACAACACCACTCCAATGGTGATGGCACTCGCATCCACCTGCACCACAAATGCTTCCTGAGTATTTGGATGCTTCAGTATTGAACCAATACTGGTTGGTTCAATATTGGTTCATGCGCAAATGGGGCTTTCAAGATATCAAACACATTCTGACACTCTTTGGTCCATTGGATTGGCTGCACAGGACGTGGTTTTCTATGTTGGCCCTTGGTCTTCAACAATTCAGCCAAGGGTAAGGCTACTTTAGCAAAAGTGGGGATAAATTGTCTATAAAAATTAGCAATCCCCAACAAGCTCTGTAGTTGCCTCCTTGTCTTCACTTTATTGGGATCCATCTCCAAGTCACTGCAGGAAATCCTATACCCCAAATAATCCAAAGCCATGTGGTGAAACTCACATTTGGAGAGCTTCATGTACAATTTAGCAGCTAACAACTGTGTTAATACACTCCTCACCAACCTCACCAACCTGAGTATAAATCAAAATGTCATCCAACACTCCACAATTTAAGTTTTCATGCAGTATCTCATTGGTTAACTGCATGAATACCTCAGATGCACCTGGAGCCCAAATGTTGCAACTAGGCAACACACATGTTTGAAATGAAGCCATAGCAACCTGCATTTCTCTATCAGAATAAACTATATCATAACAATTGCGTGGTCTATGTAAAATGCTGTGAGGTGAAGCTCTACGCATTAACCACGATTCATGTGATTGAGTTCATACAAATAATTATCATTAACGTAATCATGGGTAATAAGGGTAATCAGGGGTAATGAGGGGAAATTATTATAAATATTGAATCCCAGGAAATTCGGGTTAGATCCAACTTTATTTTGTTTGCTTAGCTATTATCTCAGACTCCTTGTGGAGGAAGGAATAAATAATAAGTTTTTGTGTTACCAAATATTGAAGCAAAGAGTGTCTTATTTTCTCCCTGCATTTGTGCCAAAGAGTAGCTGAGAGAAAAGTTGGAATTCATATATCCTGTAATATTTCATTACCTGTAATATTATGGCTGAAGGTACTGCTGTTGACAGAGGTTTTGAGGATGTTTCAGAGGTGGATGCGGATAATGCTGTTGGAGGGGCTGGCATGGTGCCTGAGCAGCCCTCAATTCAGTTGGACAATAATGTGGTGTCTTTGGAAAGTGGACAAACAGATAATGTGAGATGTGAAGAGGGTCCTCAGCCTGTGGTACAGCCGAAAATTCGGAAGGAATGGAAATTGGGATTGGAGTTGAGGGATGATATGAGGGGGAAGATTTCACAAGAAAAACCTCCCACTTTTATGCCACTGCCCTCTGGGACGTTTGAGAAGTAGAGGGAACGATGGATTGCTGACGAAAATGAGTTTAAACGCTAATATGCTGGAACTGCTCTATGTCAAGTATGGTGACTTAAGCATTCATGACTCTACTCCCCAGACCATTTAGACACATCTTTCTTTAATTCAAGTGCCAGAGATAGAAGGGATATGAGTAGGAGGAGGTTGGAGGGAACATTTTCTATGGAAGTAGATGAATTATTAGCAAATATAGTAGGAGTATCAGGAATGCGGAGTAAAACCTCTAAACCAGTCCCAGGTTCTAGGGTTGAATTTAGGGATGTGCAGATGGGGAATAGACAAACAGTTCATTCCTGGAATCCATTAGACACGTTTGGATATTGGCCCCCAAGAATGGTTTGGGGTGTTCCTCCTCCTATAAACACTTCTTTTGATGGGAACCCTGATAGGTTAGCATTATTTTTAAGCCAAATTGTGAACCACCTAGAATTATATTCAAATTGCTGATCTCTTCTCAATGGTCTATTTATAGTGCGATAACTACAGTGTTAAAGGTGTGAATGCTGCCATTGGCTGCAGAGTGCCATAGTGTGCGACTGGCACAAAGAATTGATTGATGTTGGTTTGTTTTTAATGTTGATGCAAGGGGATGGGGCATATGGTTGTTTGCCGATGCCGTAAGATCTGGGACATAGGGCAATGGATGTCCCAACTATAGTACTGAGATGAATAGAGACAATGGCTCGCGATTCCTGTCACTTACAAAGTAGCAGTTTACCAAGTTGGTGTCATGCCCCGGTGTACGAAATAAGGGACAATTACCTCTGAAAGAATCTCAAGGGGTGTCACAAAAACGAAACATCGGACAGTAATGGACAAATAGACTGCTGAATTCAGGAAAAAAGCCCTGTATGGCAAACTAACAAGGTAAGTCTCGGGGGTTATATTATAAGTGGAGATGACAGTTCCGGATGAGGATGATTTGGTGAGTAATCGCTGTTTGACGCATGTTGTTTAAACTCAGGTAGTATTGAAAGGAAAAGTCTACAAGAAATTGATAGGGTCGTAGGAGCATTTAATTCGATCACTGGATTTATCTAGATGGTTAATTAGTAAAAAAGTGGTTGATGAATTAACAATGAGCAGTGGAAGAACTGCCCAACCTATAATACTTTTCATCAAAGTGGATCATTCATTATTTAGGTGGGAGTCCTGCTATCACGTAATACAGCACCCCTATGCCTAAACTAGCGGATGGGAGTCATTGGAGTTCTTTCCAACTTTATGTTAGTACCACAAATGAGGGAATGACAGCTAATTTTAAGCTCTAGTATGTTATGATAAATGGTGAGCACAAATATGGTCGGCAAGATCGGTTTTAAGGGAAGTTACAAATTGCCAGTTGGCCTATGTCCCTCCATATGTAAATAAGTCAGGGGAAGTTGTAAGAGCTATAGCACAATTCTGAAGAACTTACATAATTCCAGAGGAACTATAAGACCTGCGAGATTGTTTATGTCGAAAAGGAGTGTGAAACTTTCCACGCACTACAGATACAACTGATGCGCCATTGATTAATTCTGGACAGACGTGTCAAAACTAAGAATGTATGCCATGACTCGCAAAAGAGATGGAGAAATGTCAGACAAGTATTATAGATAGAAAATTTGATACAGTGGATTATTTAAAACCCATGTAAAATCAATAGATGAGCTGGCTCCTCTGTTTATTCTGCGACAAAAAAGTGGTGACTTAGCAGTCTTGTGTTTGATGTTCGTGTGGGGCCTACAGCTATTGTGTATAGACAATGTTATTCCTTTAACCATAATCACGATTTGTTAGCAATGTTAGCAACTGCAGGTATTACGAAACTTGGAACTTACAAGAAAGCCTAATTATCCGGAGTTCGGAATAGAGAGGGGATTCAATAGAAACTTACTTTTCAATTGGGAGATCAGTGGGAGTTACACCTTATCACAACAATTTTTGAAGCAATCAGTCTGCCTAAGTATACTTGCCAAGTATTTTTATGCTTTTTCTAGGTTTTATACAAAGGGAGGTCAAAGCCAAAGAAAATCGATATAGTGTACCTGTGGGGGTGTGTAAGACAAGTTGCTCCAGACTCAAATTTTTTCAGCCCACCATTGAGCAACGGGAGCATGCCTCTTTCACTGACATCAGTCGTATGCAACCCTACCAAACAACTAAAATGGGATGACTTTTAAATGAATATCAGTCAACTGAAATATCGTAAGTAATAAATTATCATCCTCACTATAAGCGTTTCTAACAGAGTACGATTCTCACCTGAATGGGACTTTAAGGCTGAGGTAGAGAGCCTCACAGCTTTCTGACATTCTTGCTTCCTTATCCAGTGGGAAGTCTTCTGCTTTCAACACAGCTTGTCCCTTTTGCCGCTTGAGCGGTTGTGAACAAGAGTATGGGGTAATTACAAAAAAAAACTTTGATTTTATATCTAGGCAGATGCATGCTGATGCACCGAACAGTGGCTAGACTAACTTTTGATTTAACTGAGGTCAACAATAAATGTGGACTCATTAAAAGAGTCATTGTGATTTTTGCTGATCAAGAGATGTTAGCTTGGTTTCACTAAAAGTATTAAAAAACTTGTCATGTGTATCTACTCCCTCACCTAGAGGTTAGCAATGCTAAGCAAGGGTTCTTCTCTCCCAAGAGGTCTCAGATAAAAAGCACACCAAGTTTTAAAGCTGTTATCTTACAGTGGTATCAGATTACCGTTACAAAGTTTTAAATAACCAAGACGAATAATGGAAGTGGGATTAGAGAATGTGGTTAATTGTTTCCTTAGCCCGGTCCTTCTTCACTGTGAAGAGCAGCTGTGATTTGACAGAGGGGCTTTTAAAATGTATTTTGGTTGACTTTTAAAAACGAACCACTATAGCCTTGGGTTAAATGATTCCTTCCTTTAGTTCGAAATTGGAATTTTTCCTACTCGCGTGTTACTAAGGAGATATCTAGTCTGTTTAATAATTCATATTGGCACAGGCTTTAAGTAGCATTGTTTCCGCTAAGCCTATATTGCAATGATTAATAAGTCTGTGAACTCAAGTGATGTTATTCTTCCCCGCCATCATCCTCTTGAGAAGTTGTGGGCATACGTATTGAAAAGATCGAACCCTCTACTTTCCTGTGCATGCGTACTGGAGGATAACTGGAGTTCAATGCCTAATTTAAATTCTTTTTGTTACTTTGCAGAGCTAGACATACGAGTCATCATGTCAATAGATTAGATGTACTGTAGGATCTATTAGTAAGTCACATGTAAAGCTTATAAAACCTTTCCATAGAATTTGCTATTGCCTTGTCAGATGTATTTAATGCCTTCTTCTGAGGAATGGCTGTGTAAATTCTTTTCATTACAGAATCCTTGACAAATAGATAGACTCTGTAAAAAGGAGGTATACAGTCGAGAAGAAAGGAGTTGGTTTGCTCCAGTAGCTGTGGAACAACAAAAAGAAAACATAGAAGATGACCTTGAAGTAGGTGTTAAGCTGCGTCATATAGGAGTGTTCCCACCTGCTCGGTTGGCGTACTCCTTCGAGTCTCAGATACTATCCCACTGACAACCCTACAATGATACCTTTGGCAGCAGGTGTTGGCCCTCTAGAAGCATTTTGGAAGTCTGTTTACCAAATTTTGGCAGTATGTGAAGCGCCAAAACATTCTAACAAACCAGTGGCGTCTTTTTGACTCCTGAGGGAATGTTTGTTATTAATATTACTGCCTGAGGATGACTGGTAAAAGTGTTAGTGTCCCTACCAATGCTTCACATTCAATTCCGCTCCCTATAATGGCAAAATTGTATGTAACAATTGCTAATGATAATCAAGTAGTAGTTTATTTCTCAACCTATTGTCTCTGGAATATGCTGGCTGGAAGCCAGGAGCCATGTATGGTGACTTGGAGGATTTCCTTATAAACTTGTGATCTTTATCGCCTCTTCAGGAGCACCCTGGTGACTCATGAGATGAAGAACAGACTCCATGATGCCTGGCTTTGAATGTCTATTCGCTTGCAGTTTGAAACTAAGATAAGGGAAGGGCCTTTGGAGGCTGTCAAAATTTAGCCAAAACAGGAGTTGGCGCTGGCATAAGCCCAGAGCTTTGGTTTTTGTGATGGCTGTCGCTTCTCATTTTAATTCGAAGTTCTTCTGATGGTTCTTTCAGATGATATGCTGATATAATATATCCCTCTTGCTCCTCCCCCCTGAGTTATAACTAATATCTGGCCATAATTGCGAGAGAGACAGTTATTCAAAATTAAATGTCAACATCCTAAACGTTACTATATGTGTTTGGCGAGGAGATTTTAATGTGCCAGATGTAGGGGCACTTAAATACTGTTGTCTTATTTTTGGTGTTATTCGCACTGAGAGGCTTACTGGTACTATCTATTCCTCCCTGGCATTTCCAGGTATTTACAAAGAAATATTGCAGGTAACAATTGGGTTTGCTGATGATTTAATAACTGTAATCTCTATATTTATACAGGAGGTAAGTGACTATGGTTTAAATATCCTTTTACTAATCAAAGTCTCAATAACTCCAGTGACATTCCTAGATTATATTACGTATGTGTTTTCAAAGATAAGCTTGAGTAGGTTCGCAGATATACACAGTCACATGAGCAGACAAGGTAAGTGGGATCCCAACCAATTTCAGTTTATAGCCAGCGCAGTTTCAGATATACATGAGAAACTCATCTTTGGCAAAAGGTTTTTGCAACCTGCATAATAGACCAGGATATAAAATCAAATGGGCCAAAGTTGATACTGCGACACGTTATTTTATTTTTGGATTCTGCAACAGACTCAGATCTGAAGAAGTTTAAGTTCTTCTCATTTCATGTTCAGGCCTCAGATAATATTATGGCCATTTGACGATCGCTATGTCATTCATTGAAGCAAATGTCTGCACTGTAGAAACTTCCGATAAGAAATTGCCACAAGTTGGAGTTACGCTGTGTTGAGTTCTGACTGTTCACCAGGACAGTAGAAAATATTTGAAGCTGCAATGCGTAGGGGTTCAGCGATGTCCTCATCCACGAAAACTATATGCACATGTTGAAAATTCCGGTGTGATTATATAGAAATTGATAGCATCAAAAGAAGAGCTTTCCTTAGAATAAAATTCTAGTCGTACTTAGAATTTGGACTTAATAAGTCAAGCCAGCTTCTTTTGGAATGCTGTCTCAGGTATATTGAAGGAATGTAAATTTTATTTTATATTCCCCAGTTCCGTACCTGTCAATCTGAAGATAATTTTTATTCTAATCTCGTTTTTAAACCACAATCAGTGACTCATGTATACCAAAGCAATGATGTTTAATTGTAATTTTCAAAAAATTCCCCTATTTGGCCCCAGCTGTTCTGTTTTCACGAAATTAAACTCCAATTCAGTCGATATCAATATAAATAATTTAAGGCCCTGGTGAAGATTTTTTTTGCCCCCCAGCAATTATTTAAGATTTATATGGACTGGTGGGCAATTTTTGTTAGCAGGCCTATTTACGCTTTATAAACAAGTATTGCCTATCATATACCTGTGGGTTGGTGAATTGGCCATTCTATTGTTCCCATTTACAATTAAAACAGGAACAGAGCAATCCAAATTAATTACAGACCAATAAGCCTAATTGAATTGTTGCTAAAATGTAGTGCCAAGGCATTTGGAAATTACAAGGAAATTGATAATCTGGATTTATGAAGAATAATCTTTGAGTAGAGGAACAATGCCCAGGCTTTCCGATCCAGAGCGATCTACCGCTAGAATATCTGTTTCAATTATAATCATTTGTAAAAGGTTTTAAAAGATGGGTAATGAAATTATTCAACTGCATTTAATTGATCTAAGTGGGCTTTTGATTGTTAAACAGAAAAGATATCTTGTGGAGGAAGACTGGTGATGAACATGGAGCCCAGACTCCTTTTTCTGGTTGGGGCCCTGTACTCAAACACTCGCAGAGTGTTAAAATCCATACCGGTGTATAATGAAACCCTGTCTAAGAACATACCTCGACCTAATCTTGGACATATCTCGAGCAGGTTTCATTTTTTAGCCTCAATGCTTTTCAATCTTCTATGTCAATGAATTACCAGGATTCCTGACGCAATTGCAGGTAATTTGAACATATGCCATGAAGAGTTTGATAAATTTTATCATACCCGTTTATATGTCGATGAGCAGTGGTATTCAAATTGGCTCATTCACAAAATAGGCTCTAGGGGACTGTTGATAAGCTGAATACCTATGTGTACTTGAATTCTTATATATTAATAATTGAGCAAATTAAGATCGTTGGTCTTTCAGTGGAAAACAGTAGGAAATCATAATTGGCAGTTAAATGGGGAGATCATCAAACAAGATATTTTTACACCTACGTTAGGAGTGATCTTTACTGAATACAGGATTCTTTGTTTAATGCACTTTAAAAGTAGTGCATAAGGAGCTGAGATAAGCACCAAAAAGATATATAAATTATTTATCCCATAATTACCAGGGCACATTTGAACCCCTAATTGTTGAAGTATTCTAGTGGCAAAAAAATAGTTCCAACTGACCTTGACATATGGTATCAGGAAACTGTGGAGTTTAAAGTAACAGCCTCTCACTTGAACAAACAACAAGACCCGCTTTTTTAAAACACATGGGGACTGATTTAAGAAACTTCTGCTTCAGCAGTCCAGATGCCGGATATTGGATATCTACTTCTTACATTGAGCCACTTAATAATTAAGACATTTACATACTGGATAAAGATTACAACAATGGATTCAGGATAGACTTTTCCCCAAACTATGCTACACCGACATTAAATAATTCAATTTAACTCCGGCGCCAGTCAGTTCCACAGAGCCATCTTAAGACTGGGTTTTCTACCCAATTATTTATTGTCAGGGGTTCCCCAGGCAAGGGAAATTTTTAAACAGAGTACATTGTGGATATTAGTGCGCAGACTAAATGTAATATTAGCAAAAAACAGATCTATAAGATGGTTGGCTAAGAAATACAAAACATCTTCCAACTCTGAAAAAGATACCTTTCAATGGGTATGCCAACAATTACAAGAAGAGCCTATACCGGAGCCAGGATGTTTGAGTTACTGATATCCATGTTCAGACATGTGCATCTTCACACCATGTACATACAATGAGATGAACTGCTATGTGGTTCATCTGCCATTGAAGATATTCCCAACTCTTGTCAACTGCCAAATATATGCCCATTAGTGTTTAGTAAATATATCATTTCTGACTGGAAAGAATATGCCACATTGGGAATCAACCAAGATTTGTTTATAGTTTTATCGGGCCTCTAATGGTACACCATCGTCCATCAGGACTGCTAAGTATTTAACTTTCAATGGAGCGTCCTAATAACCGCAATATTATTAAAGAACAAATTGGTGTATCTCTGCAAGGGTGATCTATTTCTATTTTGACTCCTTTGGTTTTCCACATAGTTTTTACATTATGTATTTTATATATCTAACCGTTATCTGTATTCGTTGTCTCATTATATATTAAATGTATATTACTGATAGGTCTTATGGACTATTCAAATAAACCTCTTTACTACTTTTTATAATTGCTCCCTGGAAGTTTTAGTTTAACAGTTATGCATTTTGGGTTGCATAGGGCACCTGCTATCTGATGGAACAAAATAAATGAAGTATGACAGAACAATGTTATCTTATGGCATTTTGTATATTTAGATGATATTTTAATTTTATAACCAAAACTGGAGAGAAACGATTGTGGCCTTAGTGTAGGGAAATTTTCCTGAAAAATAACTTGAACCAAATTTTTGTGAATACTTTTCTAAGTTGGTGAGGTTTCACTGTAGTGTTGTTGAAATTATTTGGCGTACAGATAATTCCAATAAACGGATAGAAATGGATCCAAATAGAAGTCAGAGCCATAGTTGATTGGAAAAACCAAAAAACATGAAAGCGATTTATGAGTTTTTTAAGAAATTTGCAAACTTTTACAAGATAGTTTATTCCTTGTAAAAATGCTTTACCCACTAAGTTTAAAAAACTAAACATCAAGTGCCAAAACCCAGACCTAGTCAAACCCGGTTGTGTGGTCAACAGGAGTGTCAGCTGAGTGTTTGATGACCTGAAAAGCTTATTTGCTCAAGAGCCCATTTTATAAAGCATCTGTTACATCACTAAAAGTTTGTAGTACAAGCCTGAGTGCAGAGTGATCGTGGCTGTTGACTTCCCTTACAGTATAACCATTGATGAAGACATTACAGGCCATGTAGTATAACATCACTAGAAATTTACAATCACTAGAAGCAGGTGGGGCTATTTGGGAAAAGGACGCTTTGCCGTAAATGGCACTTAGTAAAACATGGACACACATCTATTAGAAGGATTGAAAAGATAAAATTTGAAGTTGGACAGACATAAAAATTTCAAATTATTACAGAACCCAGAAAAACTATCCCTAAACAAGTAAGCATGGGCTTTGTAATTTTAAATGTTTTAATTCCATTTGATATGTTGGGAGGTAATAACACTGTCATGATTGGAATGCACTAATCTAGACACCTTCAATACAATGTTGTCTAGAGAGAAGTATTTAGCCCATGATTTCTGTAGGACCATCAACAGCAAAACAATATTACAGAATGTTGTACATGAAAGAGATACCCAACAAGAAATGCAATGAGGCTACAAAAAATGGCTATATGGATAAAAAACAAATAATACTCGCTTGTTTAAATAAAGATGGGTTGTATTGGTAGAGGATAAAAATATATGTTCCATCAAATTGTAGAAAAGTATTATATCCATTTCATGATGTAAGGGCAGGCTGACAGTTTGGATTCTTAATCAACACTACATTTGTAAGGTGGCAGTTTTGCGTGGCCACATATGAGATCAGACTTGTAACCGCTAACAGTGTAAATGATGCACATTTGTGACAAAAACTTTGAGTAGGAAAATCCTTTAGGACTATTACCCACTGTATCGGATGTCAAACTCGGCCATCCGGCAAGAGCCATAGCCATGGACTTTATTCCCTGGAGTTGCCTGCAGCAGGTAAAGGATATACAGTAATCTGGACTATGTAAGACGTTGTTTCTCAAACAAGCCACTTTATATCATGCAAAGCGATTACCTTTGGCTAACAAAATTAGCCAACCAGTTTATAAAGCATTTGGTATAGACTATAACACTGGCACATCCAGGAGGATAATTTCGGATAGAGGTGTGCAATCACAGCACGATTTGGAGATGTGTTTTAGATCTCTCAGGTCTTAGCTCTGCAAATATCTATTCCAGCCCATGGTACGGTTGAAGAGAGCTAAATGCAGATGACTGAAAGTATTTTGACTGCTCATATCTCTTAACCAACAGCGAGAATGAGGCTTACTACATCCATTTTTTTTGGACTTGAAGTAGCATATAATAATGCTAACCATGAAAGCACAGGATATAACCATTCCACGGCATCAAATTGGGATAGGAATTGTGCCAATCCTGATTTACAATGTGATGGAACACAACCATAATTGCCCATATGTGGTCGAAAAAGTTCAGGATAGTTGGGATAAAAAGAGACTTCTCAATAAAACGCACTAGATATATAAACAAAAAGCAGACAAGAAAAGAAAGAGAGAATAAGCATTCAAACCTGGAGACTATGTTTCCTATCATTAAATATATATAAAATACAACTAAATAGTTTTAAAAATTGGGCAACCAAAGATGATTTTGGACTTTCCAAATTACGAAGTGATAAACCCCGATAAACCGTAAAACTAATTGCCACCAAGGTTGCACGTCAAATCATCCTGTGTTTCATGCCTAGTTACTGAGCCTGTAGAACACATGTGATATACCACAAGACTTGAAGAATCTGTATAGCTAATAGATGTACCTGCTGAATTGATAATCAAATTGCTTAGATTTGCCAATTATGTAAGAAAAAGTGTTACAAATAATTAGTGAGAGTGGAAAGGATAGTCCCTGAAACGGGCCAATGGGTGAGAAAGTTTAAGTCAGAATGTGTGTGTGGCAAATAGACCTGATAAAGCGCAATTTCATACCAAATATTCCCGAATAAAACCGGACCAAGTAGAAAAATATAATTAGTGATATAATGTATATTGTTCTATAGAGTGTTGCTTGTAGAGGGGTGCATGTCACAATATGCAACACACAAGTTTAAATTCAAGCCACAGCGACTGAAGGAATGGCTTCCTCTTCATCAGAATAAACTCTGTATTCATAATAATTATGCGCAGTCTATGTTAAACATTGCTGTGAGGTGAAGCTGTACGCATTAAACCGACGGATTTGTTGATTGAATTCATACAATATATTAATCATTAATAATGATAATGCAGTGGGTAAGTAAGAGAATCAGGGGTAATGAAAGTCATTGACGGGGAAATATTATAAATATTGAATCCAGGAAAATTCAGGTTAGATCCAACTTTATTTTGTTTGCTTAAGCTTATTATCTCTTCAGACTCCTTGCGGAGGAAGGAATAAACAATAAGCTTTTGTGTTACCAAATACTGAAGCAAAGAGTGTCTTATTTTCTCCTTGCATTTGTGCCAAAGAGTAGCGGAGACCAAACAGCATTACATTGAAGTGGAAACTTCCAAGGGGACAATTAAAAGTAATCTGCCATTTGTCCCCTGGTTAAATCCTTACCCCATAACTGTGATGGAGAACCTATGCCACACATGCCAGAAGTGGCATGCAAAGCCATTTCCCCCGGCATGCAAGAGCTTGACCAAAAGAGCTCCACTGCACATGTGTGCGCGCTGCCACCACCCAAAAGCTGATTGTTGGGTATCTGCTGTGCCATGCATGGGGGCCCCACGGGAGACATGCACATGCACAGAGACGTGGCATGCGGAGGAATCGTGCATGCATGGGGTGATTGCATGTGCATTTGCAGGCATGTGGTGCACGGCAATGGGAATTATGCACCCAGCGCTGAGGGGATCGTGTGTGCAGGTGCAGCGGGTGGGGGGGGGCAGCATGCATTACTTTCTGGGTGCTGGCACAAAAGTGCATGTGCAATTATAGCCACATTAGCCAAAAAAAGTTTGCCACCACTGCCCTATAATAAGCCTCGTGCAGGTCCAGTTTTGTAAAATAACCTCCAGTCGCCAGGGCAGCCAGAAGATCATTAATCAGTGGGAGGGGGTATAAATTTTCCACGCAAATGGCATTTAACCCCCGAAAGTCTACACATAAACATAAGCCCCAACTTCTCTCTAAATAGGACAGGCTTGACCACATGTGAGCAGCCTAGTTGGATAAAGCCCCTGGTGAGATTTTTGTCCAAATATGATGGCATTTCTCCCATCTCCTTAGAGGTCATGGCATACAAACATGGCTTTGGGAGTTTTGTACCAGGAATCAGTTCAATGGTGCAATCTGTTAATCTGTGGGGTGGCAGGGTTTCACATTCTTTCTCATTAAACATCTCTGCCAAGTCTTTGTACACAACTGTATATGGGGGGGGTCTCCTCCATCATGGCCCCAACCTGTCCCCATCCTGTATGTGTTGAGGCTCAGGCCCAATTATACTCCACAATTTCCGGAACCCTCTTTCCCACCATATAGTGGGCTCCCACTTGTCCAAGCACACTAGACCTAAAATTATGGCCACCTTCATCTCTGGCACGACCACAAAACGTATATGCTCTCAGTGAGCCCCAATCTCCAATCTTACAGGTTCAGTCATCAGAGTAGCAGGAGCTCCCCCCAACAGTGACCCATCTACTTGTTCAAACCACATAGGCCTGGGGAGGGGTACCACTGTCACTTAAAGAGCATCAACAACCATTTGGCTGATTAAACATCTCATGCATCTGGTGTCTATCAATGCTCTGTAATGTCCCCTCCCTGCTGTATGCAAGATTCTCTATCACCACGGAAATGACAAAAGGCCTAACAGGAGTGCTTACCAAAATGTCCTCCTGACTCCCGTCTCCACTGTCGTAGAAGCCTGACCCACCCAAGGCTGAGGACCAGTTCTACACAGTCTGTTATCTCAGCCAATTGGCACTTAATCCATCAGATCCTTCTGAGAGACTCCTTGTGACCGCTTACTTCCAGGAGTGCCACACCTCAATCCTCTCCTAATGAATCAGTCCTTACAGTTCCTGAGGATGAAACTTTGGCTGTCTGTTTCATGGAGATCACTCCAAAGTGCGAACAATCTGCTGCCCAATACATTACACTTAAAACATCTAATATGTCCCCAGTGTTCCCTTAAGCTCTCCAAGGAACTCAACCCTCTGTTTCTTCCCATCCCCGTGCCTTCCATTGGCTTCCTAGGTCCATCAGTCCTCGGTCTGAATTCCTTCAGCCCTAGATATAATTCCACCACCTGTCATGCCCTTAGTAGAGTCATACTTTGAGGGAGAGGAGGAACAGCTCACAGGGAGTGGAGATATGGCTCCGGAGGTTGTGAAGGAGGCTGGGGAAGGGCTGAGGCCATCTGGGCAGTCAGAGAAAGAACCAGGCCCATCCCCTCTTCATCCAAGAACACACAGGGAGGAATGGAGAAGGCAACAACTTGGCTTACAAGAGAGGAAGCGACAATGACCCTCCTCAGTGGTTACAGCTGGGGAGATGAGTATATTAGAGAGGTGGTTAAAACACAGGTTGCCAGCAGCAAGCATGTTTTATTTTGGTCTGAAGTTATCTTGGTTGGCGTCCTTCCAACAGATTGTGCTTTGTTATCTTCTTGAATTTGGTAAATATTCTTCTGTTCCATTGTAAAAATTTCATCATTGTAGTTTGTTTGATTTTTTTTATTTCACCTCTATCTGCTAATTAAATTCAGAGTTTATTGCTTTCTTTTGAAGACTATTTTTGAGTATGTTTTATCTCCAGCTGAGTATTATTGAACAGTGGGGCCAAGTTGGAGGCAATAAAGGACATTTATTTATGTTTTGGATTTTGTTACATTTGTGTTACACTCTGAGTCATCACACCACCATTCTAAACCAATCGGCCAGTCTCTGTGGGACCCCTCTATATAGGCAGGCCTGGTGCAACTCACTATCCAAACCATCCCTAAAGTGATATATTAACAGCCTCTCTGGCCAAGCCCTTAACTTGCCTGTCACCCTCCAAAACTCCTTTACATATTCGTTGGCCAGCCTACCACTCTGCTCATCAACTCCCCTTCTGTCTGATATACTCTCGACCTGTCCTCAAACTGGGCTCTCAATGCATTCAGAACAGCCCTCTGTCTGACAGTTCTCTAGCATGTACATTATGTAGTTCTGCCACCCAGTTGGCTGCATTCCCGACCAGTACCCCTGTTATGGCTACTACAATAGCCCACTGTGAGGGGTAACAAGCAGCATACAATTCCAAGTGGTTAACCATCTGACTCAAGAACATGGCCACTCTATCTGGGTTGCCATCAAATGATGCCTGCAATGATGGCAGGCCCCACACCATACACTGAGGCCACTACCCAGCTGGCGACTGGGTCCCCCAATTGGGATCCCACCTACAAAACCCTGTGGGTGCTTCTCCCCACCCTGCATTAGAACTCAAAGACTTAGAGCCTCGAGCTCTATTACCTGACAGCCCCACAACTTCAGCCAGAGAGCAATTGAGAGTCCCAGGACCCTCCCCCACTGCTTTTCTCTCAGAGAGATGGTTCTGGCTGCCTTGGAAAGCTGGGTTGAAAAATGAGATATCAACAGTTTGCCTTCCTCCTTGTTGAGCCTCCCAAGAAAGTCTGACTTCATACTCCTGTATACTAAGCTCTCCATATTTCAACCTTAGAAGCTCCAAAGTGCTACCGCCTAGACTAATGGTTGATGTACTCCATTCATCCTCTTCTGTGATTCTGCATTCCCTCCATTTCTAAAATTGTCCAGGTGGCCACAATATCAATGAGGAGGGCTTTCAATGCAAGGCCTTTGCAGCTCCTTCTTCCCTTCCGAACCTCTGGCCTCTCCACAGGCTGAAAATCCTCAATTGCACCTTCCTCCTGAATGGTCAGCCTCACTCCTCCTCTTCCTTGGGACCTTGGGCTTCACTACCAGCTGCAAATCCTCCACAGCCACCCATTGTGAACCCATACCAGGGGCTCCATCTCTATCCGGCTCGGCTTCTACTGCTTCCTCCATGGGATCCATCAGCATCAAGTCCCTTAGCCATCTGAATACACACAAATGTGTACTCACAAATGAAAGAGAGGAAGAGTTGACTTTCTTCTCAGCTACTCTGTGGCCAGCGCATCTGATGAGTCAATAAACAACAAATAAGTCCAAGCAAGCTGGCAAGAATTTTTATTCCTTTGCAGTTAAAGACAACAAGAAGTAATGAGAACATTTGATTAAAACCAGCTCTGAGTGTCTGCCAGCTCAGAGCCCCATTTATCTAGTTCAGTAATTGCTCTGCTTCTAATATCCGGTCCCACCCTGTAAGCCAGCATCCCATTTGTCCCACATCCCACACAACCACATGCACACCACCATACAAGCACCTCAAAATCTTCATCCAATCGCCTACACCCTCCATCAGTGTCATGGTTGTCCATCCTATCGGTCTCCAGGTGTTTATGATCTTTATTTGCAGCCTGGGGAGTTGCATCACAGTCATTCAGGTGTCACCCTGCTGATGTAACATAATCACCACACATAGAGCCTGAATCAACTGGTGAGTGGCCCGGTGAGCTCCAGAGGTGTCACACATGGCCCGAGCCGAGTGCGACAAGTACAATGTAAACTTTAGATGGCTGATTCCAGAGGGAATACTAGTTACTTGGCAGGAAAAAAGACATAGACTGGATTCACTGGACAAAGCAATGGAATTTATGATTGCCATGTCAACATGGAAGAGGAGCAAGAAGCGAGGGAAGAAACAATGTATAAAGTACAAGAAGTGCCAATGATTAAAGAAAAGTGCACACAACAAGATGAAAGTAAAGTGGAGAAAAAAGAAGGAGCAAGAGCAAAGGAACACAGAAATAAGAGCAACTAGGAGCACAAGATCTGTATACAAGTGAAGCAATACAAGAAGAAATAAATTATTAAATAATTTATTAAATATTAAATTACAGTTAATATAAATAGACTAAATTTTTCTATGAAAAGAAAAAAAATATTCACAAAATTACAAAGATTAAGATTAGACATAATATCACTACAATAAGTACATATTAAAAAAAACATACTAAATTATTGGAGTACCCTAAATTGGGAAAATTATTCTCCTTGCTATCACAACAAAAAAGCACTCCAGGTCAGGTCCTCTTTTATGGTAACACCCAGAACCTTAAAACTGGCCACTTGCTCCACTCGGTCTCCACTGATAAGCAAGGGTTGGATGTCTGATCTGTTCCTTCTATAATCCATTATAAGCTCCTTGGTCTTATTGTTATATATCAAAGAAACAGTAAGTGCTAATCAAATTTTTAAAGATGAAGAAGGAAGAATTTTGATGGTGGAAGTGACCTTAAATTAAAAACAGATACTCTTAGTTGCTATCTATGCACCAAATAATGGATAAGAAGAAATTTATTAAAAATTTCATAAGAAGATACTTGAAACAGAATATGAAAATATTTGTCTCTTAGGAAACTTTAATGCAATAGTTGATACAAAATTGATTATAAAAGTAGTAAAATAAGAAAAAAAAGTAGAAAGACTTTACCTAGAACTTTTTCTAAAATGACAGAAGAACTATCTATACAAGATACATGGAGAGAAAGGAACTCATGGAAAAACCAATACACATTTTACTCTAACACATACCAATCTTGGTCTAGAATAGATATGATTTGGATGACTTCAGAACTAAATGTAAATATGCAAGAAATAAAAATAAAAACAAATTTATGGGCTGATCATAATCCAGTTAAAATTAGTTAGAAGGGACAAAAGAGAAGAATAAGAAGGACTTTAAATCAATTTATTCTAAAAGATAAAGAATTTATACAGATGATGGAAAGAGTAATGGGATTTTTTTTAAAAAAAAGAGAGAACAGGAAAGAGGAGACCTCATTACAAAACGTGTGGGACACAGTGAAAGCCTATATTAGGGGATTAGCTATAGCAATGGCAATAGCACTTAGACTTATATACCACTTTATAGTGCTCTCCAGCCCTCTCTAAATGGTTTTACAGAGTCAACATATTGCTCCCAACAATCTGGATCCTCATTTTATCCACCTTGGAAGGATGGAAGGATGAGTCAACCTTGAGCCTATTGGGATTTGAACTGCCAAACTGGAGGCAACCAATAGTCAGCAGAAGTGGCCTGTAGTACAGCACACTAACCACTACACCACTGAGGCTCTTATATATAACTTATATAATGAGAAAAAAATAAGCAAAAGAAACAATATCAGAAGACTTTAGAAGAAGAATAAAAAAGACTTGAAGTTGAGCTACAAAAAAAGAAACACAAAAGGTAAATCTAAAAAACTGAATAGAGATGATGAAACACAAGTTAAATATAATTGCAAAAGAAGAACTGGCATAACAAATAAAAAGCAAAACTTTTTTTTTGAAAACACTAATAAACCTGGAAAATGGCTAGTCTATAAATTGAAGGAGAAAGAAAGAAATGGAAAAGTAAATTGCAGGATGAGAAAGGTATACTACACTTTCAAATGGAAAAGAAAAAATATATAATTCAGGAGTTCTATAAGAAACTATATGACCATGAAAAACACAATACTTGGAAAAAGCTAACCTATCAAAAGTGCTGGAAACAGTGGAAAATATGTTGAATGAAAGAATAACAATGGCAGAATTAGTAGAGGTGATGAAAAAACAAAAGAATTATAAAACACCAGGTCCAGATGGTCTACCAGCAGAAATGTATAAAGATCTACAAAAGATATATTGAGCTTGTCAATGTTAGAGGTATATAATGAAGTTTTATTAGAAGCCAAGATACCACATACATGGACAGAAGCTAGTATCACTTTAATACCAAAAAACTCAGGCATAACACAAATAAGGAACAATAGGCCAATATCCCTATTAAATCCAGATTATAAAATATTTGCTTGAATAATAGCTGAAAGATTAAAAAGATTTTTGAATGATACATTCTGACCAAAATGGGTTTTTATCTAAAAGGCAAATCAGAAACAATATGAGAATAATTTTAGATATAATGGAGTACTATGAAGTATGTTGTGATAAGCAACTAACATTAATCTTTTTAGATGCTCAGAAAGCATTTGACAATGTAAATTGGCAATTTATGATACAACAAGTAAAATGTGTGGATTTTGGCAAAAAAAATTATCAATATGATTAAGGCAATCTACACAAACCAGAGAGTTAAAGTGATGGTGAATGGAGATGTGACAGAAAAATTTTATATAAGAAAAGGCACAAGACAAGGATGTCCATTATCCCCACTATTATTTATATTAGCACTGGAAGTTTTAACTAGAAATATTAAACAGGATTCAGAAATAAAAGGGATGGAAATAAAAAAGAAAAATACAAATTACAAGCTTTTGCAGATGATCTAGTCTTTATACTAGAACTGTTAGAAATTGGCCCCCAGATTGATAGGGGAAATTTAGGAATATGGAGAAGTTGCAAGATTGAAAATAAACAAAAAAAAAAAAGAAAATAATAGTAAAAATACCTCACAGATAAACAGAGAAAGGAACTGACAGAGAAAATAGATCTTCAGATAGTAAAGAAAGTGAAATATTTAGATATCTACCTCAGCAAGATGCACAACAACTAAAGATGATAACTCTATAAAATTAATGCAACAAATTAAGTTGGATTTGGAGAAATTGAAGAATTTACAATTATCAATGATAGGGAGAAGAGCTATCATAAAAATGAATATATTACAGAAGTTACTTTTCTTATTTCAATACCGATAAAACTAGAGGAAAAGTATTTTGATGAATTAAATAAAACAATCTTGAAGAATATCTGCAAGGGAAGAACGCAAGAATAAAACAGGAGTCTAAAGGCAATGGGGATTTTGGGCTACCAGATTGGGAGCTATACTATCAGGCATCTGTACTTACGCAGGTAAAAGAATGGATAAATTTGAAGCACAGAAGATTATCACTACTGGAGGGACATGATCAGTGATGGGATTCAGCTGATTATTGCCAGTTCACCCAAGCAATTAGTTAATTGCTTATGCAGTTCAGAGTGCAAGAGAGATTCTCTTTCTCCCTCTCCCCCCTCCTCCCCTCTCTCTCCAGTTAATAGCTTCGGGCAGACAGCCAAAAACCACTTAACAGTTGCAGCTGGAATGCAGCTGACACACGCTGAATCAAGCCAATAAATAACAGAAACGGACAGGATTAGGACAGGAGAAATCCATCAATCACCCATCTAGGGATGAGATTAATCTCTTCTCTTCAGGATGAAAGACAAGATTACAAATATTTTCATTATAAGGAGTATTAAGTAACACTTTTGTGATCAGCTGATACTCCCTGGAGTTCCCCAAGACCTTTTATAGCTGCTGCAGTGTTGGCTACTTCTTGTTTTTTTCCTGGGGGAAAACGTACAGGAGGGGACAATGATGCAGCTTGATCATACAGGCTGTGAATTTAATGCATGTGTGATCCAGCCAGCTGTATTGCTTCTGCTGTGAAGCACCGAATTTAGAACATAGAGAACATAGAATAATAGAATTAGAAAGGTTAATGGCTTTTGGCAGCATGCCCAGGCTTTCCATTAGTATGAGCAGCTGCTCTTAGTTTTCATCTTAGCTGCTGCATTTGCTTTGGGATTGACTTTTTTAAAAAAGGAGAATTGCTGTTTTAAGTTTTCTGCAGTGTTTTAATGGTTCCTGGCACTGTCCTTTTGGGGTGTATTTTCTTCACTCTTTTTGAAAACCTCGAGTGATGGACCACCCACAACTTCTGGAGACAAGCTATTCATTGGTTGATTGGTCTCACCCTTAGGAAATTTCTTCTTAGACCTAGGTTGCTTCTCTCTTTGGTTAGTTTCCACCAATTGTTTCTTCTTGTACTTTTGGTGCTTTGGAAAATTGATTGACTCCCTCATTTTTGTAGGAGCCCCTCAGGTTTTCTGGCAGAACAATGAATCAGTGCAACTTGCCTCCAGAAGTTGTAAATGCTCCAACACTGGAAGTTTTTAAGAAGAATTTGGATAACCATTTGTCTGAAGTGGTGTAAGGTTTCCTGCCCAAGCAGGGGGTTGGACGAGAAGACATAAGTTCCTTTCCAACTCTGTTCTATTCTAAATGTTCTCTCTTCTATTCTAAATATTGGAACAGTGCTATTTTATTGTGAATTGGACTAAGGAGAAATTTTCTAAGGGTGAGACCAATCAAACTGGCCATGCCCGCCCAATCATATGACCACCCAGCCATGCCCACCCAGTCATTAGGGCACAGAACCAGTTGTTAAATTATTCAAATCCCACCAGTAGATGATTTACAATTAGGTTAGCATACTTTTCTATGGTATGGAAGGAGACTGTTTAAAGACATTATATGAGGAATGCATTATGTGAGGAATCTTGGTATGGAAAAATTATAGGAAAATACCAGCTTGGCTTTCTACAATGGAAGCATTGATATGTTCAAATCTTATTAGCTTGGAAAAAAAATTGTACTTTATGAAGATATTCTAAATGAGAATTGTAAACTTAAAACTAGATAGGAATTACAAAATCAAGAGGTGATCTTAACATGGTGGCCACACTTGCAAGTACAATCAAGATACGAGAAAGATTTTTTTTTATTTTATTTTTTATTTTGATTTGTCAATCGCTTACAAGATAATAGCTATAAGTATATACATAGTTATGAATACATGAAATGGGTACATATAAGAAAAATAAAAGAAACAATAGAAGAGGGATGGTAGGCACGTTGGTGCGCTTATACATTCCCCCTACAGACCTCTTAGGAAAGGGGTGAGATTAATAGTAGGCTAAGGTTAAAGTTTTGGGGGTTTGGGGAAGAAACCACAGAGTCAGGTAGAGTATTCCAGACATTGACTGCTGAAGATCGTAGATTTTGCCTGGCAATGCAAGTATTTTCTTACCTTGATTCTGTGTAATCTATTGTGTGGCTCTGTATATTGTTATGTTGAAGCTGGAACTATCATTGACAGCCGCCCAGAATTGCTTGACCGGAACATCCCCATCGACCTTACCCCCAGGACTTACAGCACACGCAAGCGACAAATTCTGCACCAGATGTATGACTATTTTTGCATATGCAAATAAATATGCTTTACCCGATCAGATAGTACTAGGGAAGACCTGCCATAACGAAACGCTTACAGCTGACCTTCGAATAGGCGGTTTTCTCAGGTCTATAGATTTATTGAATTTCAAGATCTGGGTGGCAGTCATATAAGGGTATATTACGTAGTAACTGATGTAAGTAAGGAAAATGGAGACACTTTCTTGTGAAATATTTCTGGACTTTCTGCAACTGTGCGTACATTCACATACCGGTAATCGTGGTTCCAGACTGAGGAGGTCTGTAATTCGATATGAGGTCTACGGCAAGTCTGCCGTTTGTAATACTCCCTATTTACGTATCTGATATTGACGCGCCCAAGATCGTACGAAAAAGCCCTCGATTCGGCGATTGCTATAAGGAATTAGGTTTAAGAATCCGTCTTAATGCCTTTTTGACTAGAAGTTACAGTGGGATTTCAGAGACCACCTTTGAGATTAATTAAATAGTATCCTATAGTCTTTTACCGCTAAGCTTGGATCATCAACAAGTATTGTCCTATTCAAGCTTGTACTTTATTTTCTTTTTTTTGATTTTGCCATTTTGGCCATCTTGATACCATAGTCAAATTCTTTTGAAGGGTAGTAATATTGCCTGTTGTATGGAACAGCTTTTACATCATCTGTTGCTCTTAATATGATGCACAAGGTGCATTTTAGTTGTATAAGGAATTGGTCTAGAACATGCTTGGAGATCACTACGACAGTCAGAATTGATAGACGCTCACGACCGAATTTTGAACCATCTTGGTTCTGTTTGACAGAATGCTCTATCAGTATGCAGATGTCCAGAGATACCACAAAATTTTCGTTTTAGGAGTAGTTTGTCGTGAAACACTGAATCAAAAGGCTTACAAAAGTTATGAGATGATGCTCTTGCTTTGCCTGATTAGTTGTGTAGTCCATACATTTATGCAGTGTAAGAGTTGCAGATACAGGATAGTTTTTTTTTAGAACCATTGAATTATATTAGAGAGTAGGTTGTTTGTCTCTAATGTGGAGGATAATGGCTGGTTAATAATGAGTGGTGGTATCAGTCTTTATCTGTGGCATAAATTTTTGTTATCAGCTTTTTGAAGTTGGCAACATGACAGATTTTTGCTTTCCGGCAGATTGACTTTTTGATTGGTAGTTTCTTTTGTAGAACCTTTGGTTTTTTTGTTGTTTGTTTTTTGGGATGTTATTGGTAACATATAGTTTGATGCCTCTTTTGACTTCAAGTAAAATATGTTGTAATGGTGTTCAACAATTTTGCAATCCAGTGATATAGAGATTTGCAATCAAAAGGGATAGAAGATGCATGTGTCTGTAAGATTCATCAGTGTGCCTTTTTTGAAGTAATAATTGGGGATTACATAATTGTGATATGTTTTTTTTGTGCGGCGCATATGTTGATAAAAAAGTAAATCATAATTGTTGGTCACTGTTGATAAAGAGTTTTTTAATTTGTAATTACTAAATTAAATTCAAACTATTGCAGAAGATGAAGATCGAGCAGTTTGTTAAGTCCTATGTATTGTTGGTTACTAGTTGTTCCAGTCTAGATTTGTTATAGCATTGTGAAGGTTGCATGTAATGATTCAGTTGTGTGCATTGTTTAGAGTCCGAGTATATGAGGAGAATTGAAGTCAGCCAAAGAAAGATAAAATAATGTGGGCAGGATGTTGCCATGTATAGTGAGAATTTAGCTTGTTACATGTTCGATGTCATAATCGTGTCTGTAACATAGTTAAGAATCGAAATGTGATAATTTAGGATAGTTCACAGAATGATTGTTCTCAGGAAGACAAGCTCCTGGGTAACGTTGTATGCTTTTTAGATGTAGGACTTTTTATAGAAGGATAGCAACACCATGCCTCTCTATGAATTTTCATGATCTTGATCAGTAAAACTGAGTTAACTGTTAACTCTTACTGTGGTAATGAAGTCAGGAGAGAGATGCGTTGAGCCATGTTGTCAACAGACAAATAGTGAATTGTTGATAATTAGTCCTATTTAGTAAAAGGAGAATTTCAAGGTATTTTATTCAGCAAGGCTTCTTGATAGCTTGCCATTTAAGTCGCTTGTCATTTAAGGTAGCTTACATTTTAAGGAGCAGCTGTAGGTTGGAGATTGAGGTGTTAGGGGCAAATGGCGTCCTAGTATTTGGGTGATGGTGAGTGGTTGAGGTAGGGTTGTGTTGCAGGTTAAAGCCTGAGTTGGCGGTTGTGTGGGCTTACTTTGATTACAGTCAGCATTGGAGTCAAGTTACAGGTCCTTCTCCTCCATTATCTAGATGTTTTTGATTCCGTGCCAGAGTACACGGGAGAGGCACATTTGCATTGTATCATTAGGTTCATGGCGAGAACAAGAGATCTTATGGTTGGTGTTGTTTTGTGCAAGTTGAATTTATAGTATATAATGAATTGTAAGTTTGCTTATGTCTTTTTTGGCAAATGACCCTGCAGAAGTGTGGGGCTCACAGAGCTGTCTCTGTTTTTAGCGTCTCGACCAATGCGGGGAAATGTCAAGTATTTTCATCAGGGGAAAGCTTGATACCTGATAATCACTAATGATTGTTTTGGACTAGTTGGTTGATGTCATCTTTGTCATTGATTCCTCTAACCAAATAAAATGGCATTGGACATTCCATTCTCCACTCAAAACAGCTTCTCTGATGAGATGGGATATTATTTGTCTATTTATTTTTTTGTGTGGTGGATTGGATGTGGATTAGGTTGTGGTTGTTGGTAGAGTATTGGTTTGCAGCTATTGATGTTTCAGGTGTTTTGTGTTGTTGTTTTTTTTTCCAAGGTTGGATAATCTTTTCTTTTAAAGCATCCGGATGCTACTATGACGTCAAGAAAATTATCTTCCTGTTCTATGGTTTCAACTTCTTTCAAACAGATCCAGTTGGTCTGCATATTTGCAGAGATATGGAAACTTCATTGGATGATTATAGTATTGCGAATTCATTTGCTTGGGTAATGCCATGATAGTGTATTTGTTACAACAGTTACACAGAGATGTGAAAACATGGGGGGGGGGGTTTGTGAAGAACCAACAACACTTGATTAGATGTTATTAGAGACAGATGAAAAACTGATTAAAATATATAATTTATTAAGCTTTAAAATGGAAAATGAACAAGTTAAAGAAACAAAGATATTATGGGCAAAAAACTTTAGTTATACTATAGAACTAGATAAATGACAAAAACCTTGGGACAGGAACTACAGATTGACAATGGCTATTGCATATAAGGAAAATCTCTATAGAATGTTTTACAGGGGGCACTTGCCACTGGCAAGACTAGCAAAAATGTTTAACAATTTGTCTGCCAAATGTTGGAAGTGTAACCAGACCCCAGGTACTTATTATCGTATATGGTGGACATATATGAAAGCCAGAAAATAATGGACAAAATACACACAGGGTTGGAAAAGATGATCAAGCAGCATATAAATTTGAAACCAAAAATATTTTTGTTATGCATAATACCAGAAAGCTATGATAAAGGGACTATATATTTAATTTTATATGTATCAACCATAGCAAGAATTGTATTTGCACAATATTGGAAAAATAAAAACACTCCATCAGATGAAAATATAATTTGGAAAATATTGGATTGTGCAGAGATGGATAGATTGGCATCTATCTTCTTTCTTCTTCTTTTCTTTCTCATTCTTCTTTTGTATTTATTTATTATGTATGTTCCAGCATAACTCTGGAACATCTCAAACAATTTCAACCAAACTTGGTACACAGATGACCTACCCTCTAGAAACAAATACGTTTGGGATAAGGCACCCTAACACCCCCTTGGGGAGTGCCTTAAAATGGCTTCTGCCATGGTAACGGCTTCACAGGGCTCCCTCTTGTGGAAGAATAGAAGGATCGCATGACAGATAGTGCAACAATGTGAGTCCCGACAACAGGATTTTCCTGTCTAATACAGGATTGGGATAAATAAATACCTGGGCAACGCCTGGTTATCGGCTAGTTGAAAATAAAAGATAAAGGAGATACAGAGTATTATTTAATGTGGAATAGATTTTATCAGTGGTTAGAGATAAGAGGTACAAATCAGAGGAAGAAAGATTATTGCTATATATAAATTAAACATGAACATCGTTTATAACTATAAGTATGCTAATATAATCAGTAGGATTACAAATAAGCTAACATAATTATAAATATGGTTAAATCATTCTATTGTACTACTACTTTGTTATTAACATATTTGTTACTATTTCTTCTTTTTTTTCTCTTTTCTTTTGTAAAATGGTATGCCTGGATAACACTGGACTGTATTCAAAATGTTTTTATATAAATAAAAAAAACTTGGGGGGGGGAGAAACATGGAAATGTTTTGCAAGGGATTTTGACTGCAGCTTAAGTCTTCTGCAAATCCTATAAATAAAGATGTGTTAACCATACATGTTTTAGACCTTGAAACATTTGAAGATAACCAGTGTAAAGTTTAAAGCCCCTGTCACACTGCACCAACGGATGCAAAGAGGATGTAAAATGGACAAAAAAGCTTGCCATCCGTTGGTCGTTGTTAACGTGATTACTACTGCCTCCGTTTGCTTCCTCTAATCCGTTCCTAGCATTCCCGTTTATTGACGTTTCACTGCTCAGTGTAAAGTTCTTGATCTGTCCGCATAACTTGCACGGAAAATGTACCAATTTTGTCTCATTCTGCATTCCGTACGATTCTGCTACGCATCCGTTCGCATCTGTTCGCATCCGCTATATCCGCTAGGCCATTCGCTGAGCATTCCGTTGCAACTCGCATCCCGCTCGGCACGCAGGGAGGAAGCGGAAGGACACGGAACGGAGCAGAACGGAATCCTAGCAGATGAGCAGGGAACAAAGTCGTTTAAAAATGAAAAAACGTTTAGCAGAGGGGGACCTATTCGATATTCAGGATGTCTGCAGATGCTATAGGATGCCTAAGAGGATCCTAGAGGATGCAAAGAGACAACTTATACTGCCTATAAAAAGGGGGAGCAACACATCTGGATCTCACTTTTCAGAAACAGCAGCCTGCGGTGCGGACCTCTCAGCCTTCCTATGCTGCCCTCTGCCTCTTCCACAGCTATCAGGTCATGTCCACGGCATGGTATCATAACCACATCCCTTTGGCAGCACCATTCCTTCTTGCAACAGTGCGAAGGCATCTAAGCTTGTGAACTCTTTACTACGGAAGAAAAAGGGGCAGCCAAGAAGCGTCTGGTATGAAGATAAGTTCGGCACAAAAGCAAGGAGGACTGTACAACAAGCTGATGAGGTGGAGCTCAGGAGCAGAAGACTCTTGGGCATTCAGAACTTTCATGAGGGATTGCTTCATGCCAGTTTGTATGAATTGTGCACTGTCTGAACACCAGGTTGAACCAAGTACAAAACAAACAAGTTCCGCCCAGCTGGAACCTCTGGCTCAGGTTGCCACTCACTCTGCGCCACTTAGGCCTCCAGGACACTCTAACAGGAGCATTGAGGTTTTTTTATTTTTTGTTTGGAGGGCACCAACACGCTATGCAGCCTTGTGTCATTAAAGTGGGTGCAGGCCATCAATCGAAGAAATACAAGGAGAAGCTTCCTCCAGTCCCCCCACTGAAGAAGGATGGAACGCATAGCTGCAGACAGTGTATCAGAGTGGAACTTTCCATACACCATTGATCCATTGTTGCCCAAGCATGTGCCTGCAAAGCGCCAGCCAAGTTGGGTCCATTATTAACCTACATAGGGCTTCTTCATCATCATCCCTTCGCCATGGTTCGAATGCTGACTAAGAGTTGATGTCATCGATGCTTTCAGGCAGCGCGCCATTTCAGATGCCCAGGGTCTATCAATGCCATCGTCACCTCAAGGAGGAGCGGAACGCAAAACCTCATTCGTGGCTCCAGATCCAGATCCACTGCCATGAAGTGAAGATGTGCCCTACTTTCATCGGGGGGATTGACACCTTCTCCTCACAACTACCTCATGAAGCCTCCAACCTGTCCAAATAACCGTCACTCTGAAGAGAGGATGCTCAACTGACATTGGCTGTCCAGGGCAGGGCGGGTGGGAAGAACGGCCTTTGGCATCTGGCACATGTTCGGTACTTCTACCACGCATGCAGCATCCCCAGAGACTGTGATGGAGGATCTATGGAAGCTTGCTGCAAATCCTCACAATCTCATGCGCACTCGCTACCCAGTCTCAGAACAGGTCTCTGGACCTCAGCAAGGCAATGGGACAGTTGGAGCCTGGGGAATGGAGGCGAAGGCAAACCTGATTAGATCCATACTCAGGAAATGTGCAAGGCCCAACTAAGCCTTCACGTGAAGGGAAGAAAGCGCGCAACCTCCTGATAACACTGGTGCAATATCCCCAGTGGAGCGGTGAAATGCAAGACAGGCTATAGATGCTAATGATCTTCCTAGTCCTGTCTCATCACACTGATGAGATTGGGCCATTTATTTTGAGTTGGCCCTATCAATGAACAGGGCATAATAAAGATGTTTTATGTTGACAATGGTGTGGATGATTGATATATGTTATTGATACTAAGGGCCATAGGTGTGCCCTTGGAGGGTGGACCATACTGTCTCCACATGCTATGCCACTGGAGGTTTATCATCCCACAGCTATTACCTTCATCCCAAAGGTACGTCGCCATCCCACAGTGTAATACCCTGCCATGGCCACAGCTATTAACCATCCCACAAGCATGCAAAGGCTAAAAACCGTTTCTAAAAGTTTCCACAAGACTTTTATAAAAAAAAAGAAAATGAAGGCAAGTGTGTGAATCTAAAAATAGACTTATAACACAAGCTATAAAACAAACTGATCTCTGCATGCTCTTTAGTCGCTCACAAGATCCTACAGGGTGGGAAGGTGCAGGTGCTGTGGAGGTGGCTGGTGCTGGGAGTGCTTGTCATTGCAGTCTCCAGAAGCAAAGGCAGCCAGGAAGCCCCCAGCCCAGACGGAGTGAGCCCATGCTGCAGAAGCCCACCAGCAGACCAGAGTGAGGGCCAGGGGATTGAATGTGCGGCCTGTCCCTTGCAAGGGATGGCAGCAGATGGCTGAGTGCTTGCTGTGCTTCAGATGGTTGTGGGTTGTCCTGGCTGGCAGGGAGGCTGGCAGAACCAAGCTGGCAGGAAGGCTGGCAGGGAGCAGGTACCTAAAGGCTGTCAGGAAGGTCTTGGCAGTCAGCAGGCCACCAAAGGAGCTGGCGAGGCAGCACACGTAAAGCTGGCAGGCAGCAGGCACCAAGGCTGCAGGAAAGGTCTGGCAGGCTGGCAGGCAAGGCAGTCATTCCAAGCTGCGGCAGGCATGTACCAGAGACTGGCCAGGCAGGCCAGGCAGCATTGGCTGGCAGGAGACTGGCTGTCAGCAAGTCTGTCAGGCAAGCAGACAGCAAGGCTTGGCAGGGAGGCTGGCAAAGGGGCTGCGGCAGGCAGATAGCGAAGGCTGGCAGGGAGGTGCAGCAAGGCTGGTAGGCAGGCGACAGTCGAAGTCTGCGAGGAGCTGGCAGGCAAGGCTGCATCAAGGCTGGCAGGGAGCTGCAGCAAGGCTGGCAAGCGAGGCTGGCGCGAGGCTGCATGGAGCTGCATCAAGCTGGTAGGGAGGCTGGCAGCAAGCTGCAGCGGGCTGGCAGCAAGGTTTGCAGGCAGACATCAGGCCGAGCATGCAGGCAGAAGGCAAGCAGTCGATGGTCTGGAACAGTAAATTTCTCTGAATGGCGACCTGCTTCGAGCTGCTTCCATTATATCCGCGGGCTGATGCAAATGCACCTCCCGCATGGCAATTAATTGCTGCGGCATCTTGCCTAGTCTCTGCTGTGCATGCCGCGTTGTGCATGCCGCATCATCCGCGTGCATGTCCGCCTGCCAATCCGCGTATCCATCCGCATCCGTTTGCTGAGGCCGCCCAGAAGTCCTGCGGATGTTGCCATTCGCTCTCCCAATCCACTTCCATCCGCGCTAGGCTTCCGGTTCGCATGCCGGTTTCTCATCCGCGCCCTGCGTTCTTCTCCGATTCATTGTTTATCTGGGCGCTCCGGTTAATGCAAATTGTTTTGCCCTTTTGAGAGGCGGAATAACAATGGATGTGAACATTTGCTCATGTCCTGTGTGCCATTTTGCATCATGTGGTCATTGTGACAGGAGGCGTTAAAGTTGTAAGGCTGTCTGCCAGTAAAGTGGAAAGCTTTTAGACAGTTAGGTTGAGTCCGTAAGGGATCAGTTATTGAATGTTGCGTTGTACTGCCGACCGCCTTTGATTGGTTTGAAAAATAATATTTATGATTGAAATAGATATATTGCTCTATGTTTGCCTTATTCTTAAACTATTGTGCTTTGCAAAAAAGAAAATCCAAAAATAAAATAAAGCTGAGTTAGTCAAGAATTTGTTGATTGATCAAACCTCTGTTCCAAGGATGCTTGGATAATGATTCGTCAAATGACCTAATCTAGAAGCGTACTTATCAGATACATAGCCAAAAAGGCCATTAAATGAATTGTTAAAGTCTGATCTTAATTAAATGTGTTATTCAACATTTCAAAAATTAAAAACAAATTTCCACAGTTTTGAAAACATTCTATAGCAGTGTTTACATTGTAATATACTTCTATTTACACATTAATCTTACTATTGTATTGATCCTCATATAATATATATTTAATTCCTTTGCATATTTTTCTTGTATTCATATGTACCATTTTCCATATCTTATAGGTATCTCCTTCTTCCTTATTTTGTGCAATAGCTTGTCATCTTCCATGTTGTGCAGTTTGTGATACTTATTATTATTTGCAATTTCTGAGGGGATCATAGCCTGTTTCAATTTGACAGATGGACTTCCTAGCAGCAGTTTGTAATATGTAGCATGAAATATTGGTGTTTTTTATTGCAGACTCAGCTTCTAACATGCCTAACAGGAGAATTTCGGTTTGAGTTGAGTTCTCTGTTTCGTTAAGGGCTGTCGACGACAGCGATGGATCCATAACCGTATGTAAAGAGGACAAGCAGACTGAGAAAATTGTCCTATCCATTGTATGCCGCTCTCAAATTGCCCGAATTTGCATAAACAGAGGCGACAATACATACGGAAAGGAACGATGGGGTAGGATGTAGCCAGATGAAAGGCGGATGCCCACGGTAAGCCTAATGGATGGAAGTGGAGAAGCGGAAGACATCTGCAGGGCTTCCGGGGGAGCAAAGCGATACGGACGCGCAGAGAATGGACAAGATGCATCGAACAGATCAGTAGCAGATGATAGGCAGATCAGAAGAAAGTCAGCGGATGCTAGCGATGCAAAGCTCACTGCACATGCGTGGAGGATGCATTGCGTCAGCCCCGCGGATATAAAGGGACTGTCAGCTCGCAAAGCAGGTCACCATTCAATGGAAAGACCTGCTTGTCCGGACACGCTCCAGCCAGCCACAGCCACCGCAACACCATTGTGGAAGAAGAGAAAAGCCTCTGCCATTGCTTGCCAGCCCTGGCAAGTAGGACAGGGACACAATCCCAACCCCCTGGCGCTGATCTTCTGCTTCTGCTGGGGCTTCTGCTGCTCGGTGCTGACTCTTCTGTTCTGAGCTTCTGCTTGGCACTTGCTCCGCTGGTCTGGGTGCTTCTGCTGGTGCTTACTCTGCTGGCGCTGCTCCTCGGTGTCTGTTGCTTCTGCTGGTGCTTACTACTGCTGGTGCTGCTCCTGGTTGCCTGGCTTCTGCTGGTGCTTACTCTACTGGCGCTGCTCCGTGCTGGGGCTTTTTCTTGGGCTTTGACTCCTGTACTGCCTCCTGGTCCGGCTGGTTGCTGGCTGATGCTCCTGGTCCTGCTGGTCGCTGGTGCTCGGTCTGCTGGTGCTGCTTGATGCATTACTGCTGCTGACTGCTGGAATGAGTCTTGCTGGTCCTGCTGGTGGTGGTGCTTACTCTGGCTGCGCTGATGCCTGGTCTAGACGGTGCTAACTCACTGCGTCTGCTGACCTGATCCTGATATGCTGATACGCTGCTGGTTGCTGGTCTGGTGCTGTCCTGACTGGGGTGCTGCTTGCGCTTCACTGTTGTTTGCTGCTGCTGGTGTGGTGGTGTGGTGGAGCAGCCCTCTGCACGAATCTACAGCCCTTGATTGAGGGCCAGGTATGCCCCCAGAAGGGAGGAGAGATGGCATATCCGAGAATCGGAAACGGAGGAGGACGATTACCATCAAAGGGGAACAGTAGGAGTGTGCGTGGAAATGCGTGCCGGGATGAACAAGAAAGTTTTCTTATTGGCAGAATGGGAC